>BPTQ01000002.1:25871104-26170107 GCA_019973895.1 Chrysanthemum seticuspe
TGTATAAGAGACAGCCCCTCAACATCTCATCACCCATTCAAGATGTGAACTTTCTAAACTTGAGTACTCCAACTCCACCACCAAAAATCACCCACCATCATCCAAAACAACTTCACTACCAAAGTCTCCAAAGCTTGTTCCTATCAAACTTTGTGCAACACCACCAACATCTCCTCACCCGTTTTCGGATGACTTAGATGACTTACCGAGACTAATAAACCTGGACTCATTATTTGCAAAGATATCATACACAAGTCTAACATATGACTATAGATATTGTTTTGTATCTACATGTATTGCCTCACCTGGTTAACATGAAAATAATGTGTCATCCTTCAAGACAATAAGTATTTACATCGAGTCATAACTCACACATATGTTAAATACATATTATCAAGTCTTGTTATCCTTGAGTTCAATCTAAGCTTTATAACCTCAACAAATTAGGATTGACAACTTAAGTATTTCATCCGAAATATTCAAGTATATGCGACTTACGATTGTAGTCATTAAAAGTCATATCCGAAAAATCAACACCCAAGTATTTTAAACAACACATGTTGAAACACTTATCCAAAACAAACAACCCACGGTGCCACTTATCCCTCTTTGACACCTACTATCCCTCTTCCATCTTTTGGCACTATTAACCGTATTGCTCATGAACTTCCAAGAGTATACTTTAAATCAAACGTGCCCTTTCAAGGTGAACCTATACCTCAGCCCCTAAGCTTCATAGACATAACCAAAACTTCAAGAACTTCACCCGCTAGTTGTAGTAACCAATGAACCATAAGAATTAGTATCCGTACTTTTTGTGTTCAACATCTGTGGACAAATAATCAACCTAAGTACTCCCATAGCACAACAAACCCCTACATCACCACATCCTTATTTAGACACACTAGAAGACCTACCACCTAGATCAACCAATCCACCATCCTTGCCATCATTTGAATTCGTTGAGTGTATTGCTCAAAAAGCCCTTGTGTCCGACACTTGTACTGAATCAAATGCACGGTTGAACAAACTCAACCATCTTTTCCCACATATAAGGACTTAGATAATTCATTATGGCTAGAACCTCAACTATCAAATAAGCATGGTGCTCTTGTTAATTGTTGTCAATTTCCACTAGGTATAAGTAGTACTACCTTCACAAATAATCAAAGTATTAGTAATACTTTGTCGTTAAACTTCTGCATAAATTTCGTTAAACTTCAAATCAACATTTTAACAGCATATGTTAAAATGCAATCTCAAAGCCAACATCATACACCCCAAGCAACAATGACTCTTGAGGAGTATACATAAGAAACTCGAGTGAATTCCTCTTGTCATCATCTAGTGAATATAATCTTGAGACCAAGTTTATTTAGATGGGACTATCCGATTCAAACACTTTGGCTTCATATCTTCATTTAGGAAAACATGATGTTTTGAAAAACATTATGACTAAGATTCATGCGTTAAGCTTTCATTTTGTTAAAAGGATATTGTATATCCTATGCATCACTCTTGCGACATAAATAGTTGTGTTACAAGAGATTTCATTACACCTCATTAGCTAAATGATCTTGAAAAAACATCTACAAGTTCTGTGAACTAGCATATTCAATTCATCTTGTCATACTTGTTTTCATAAGCATGATAACTTTATCCCATGGGATAATCTCATTTGTTGAAAGATACTATTTGTATCTATTTCCTTTCAAGCGTACATCATAACCTAACCTTGCTCAAACCGAGTGCACATCCAAGGTTAAAACTACACAATTTTAGAGCATACACAAGATCTATTGAAGTTGGTAACCTCACTTAGATTCTTGTTAAATAATGTTCCAAAGAGCTTTCTTGAGAACGTTCTTAGTTTAACATATTCTATTCTCTAGTCTTAGATGATCAATTCACATTTAAAGTACAAGATGTCATCCATTAGATCATACAATTAGCTGTGTAATTTGAACAACTTTCGATTCTAAACACAAGATTAAAACACATTGTTTATCAAACACACCATTGTTAAAATTCATGTGTATAACATGACATCTTCATCTCCTTAGTTATATTGCATATTAGTTGTGTCACATTAAGCCAAGTATTGGTAAACTATCATCTTTTATACACTTTAATAGGCAAAAGTAGGAGTTCCCATCTTTCTAACATGAGAATGATTACTGGAGAATCTATTGCACTAGAAACTCAATTTGACCTAACGGTTGAATTGCTTCCTGGAGAGAAGTTGGGTATGTGGAATCACCCGTAAAAATGGTCGTGTTTAGCCTTAATTGAGCACCGCTAGTAATAGTCTCATATTCATTATCCAACTTGAAAAATCTGTTTTCCTATACTTGCCTAAAGTAAGTGTTAAAACATTGATAGTTTTCCTCGCCTTAGGAATACTAATCAAACAAGTAGTATATATGAATTTTCTTTTAAAACCAATTGCATTGCACTTACATGTGTTGATTACATGTTCTTGTTTAATACGATAAGTTGATTTGACATTATCTTAGTGTTTGATAACAAGTCAAATGTGTAAACCTTAGTACGGTTTTATCTTTATAATGCTTGTATTGTTGTTTCATGCTACTAAACGTTTAAACCTAAACTTTATTTGCATGATACTTACTTTTGAATTATTTTTAGCATGATTAACATGTTACTTATGAACTCATAATATGCTATTTTGATACGTGATAATTTTGATATGATATATTTGTGTTTGAAAGCTATTAGTTGGCATTCATTACATCTACGTGTAGTACGATCCAAATGATACATGCTCCAAATTGTTATGTCTTGAACATGGCTTGCATGAATCTTTCATCTTGTTTCTTTTGCTTCTTGTCACACTATTTGTTTGCTACGTATGCACATATAATCTGTCAAAGTGCTTTTGGTATGACTAACTTTTAAAAGCCTTTTTATCTTACAAATTAATCACATAGATTATTGTATATCCAAGTATGCTTAAGTGTCTAAGTCTAATGACAAAACAATCTCATAATGAAATGTCTTGAATAAAGTCGTATTCTTGCATATTATGATTGTTTTGATGCTATCTTGTGTGGTGATTTCTTGTCTACTAAGTGCAATGTGTTGTTTTTGCTTATATCATATGTTATCATTTGATTTATATCATGTTAACATATTTTGTCACTAACAAATTTGTTTTGTAGGTTGATAACAAATTATTTGTTATCTCACTTGGTTCTAACTTTTATATGCTCATTTTGCATAATCCCTTTTATTGCTACGTAGATTAGTAATATGCTTTATGGGACCCCTACACTTGCATATAGTTTAAAAGCATATAGAATTAAGTTCTAGAGGGTTGGCTTTGCATTTTTGTCTTTCAACCGACCTCTTTCCAAATCTCATTTTTACTTCCGCTTTCCAAAAATCATCTCCATCATTATTTAGTTATAACAATACTCTAATCATCTTCACTTCCTATTAGAAATCCACATGCCTTATTATACGATCATCTCGTATTAATCGAGAAGAGGTACGTGACTTTAAGGTTGAAGTTCATTGTATGCTAACCATCATCCAGTAAAACATCACTAAGCTCACCTCTTTCGTTAATACCAAATAACCTCCTAAACACTTTGTTGTCATTCCTTATTTGATACATTACACATTATGTTGGATGTCCACCAATTAAGGGGGAGAGAAATTCATTCACATAATTGTCTTCTGTCAAATTTTATGTCTCTTAGACTCTACAATACCAACACATATGTAAACACCACTTAGCTAAAGCCGGTTCATGAAACCACAACTAGTTCAACCTTTTTCGCACCAATATCTCATCAAGTAAAAAACGCATCATGTGTTTTTACAAAACTTCTTCATCTCCACATATAGGATTTTCCTTAAACTAGCACCTTACAACTTCACTATCTAGAACACCATCATAGGATCTTATCCTTTTCTCGCTTATCATGCATGTCCTTGTCAGTGCAAACGATATATTAATCAAAACAGCCATTTCCAACACGTTGGTCCATCCAACTCTCACTTATATGATGTCATTCTCATCCTCATATAGGTACTCATTATTATTATTAGTATTTTCCATATTGTCTTCACTTCTTTTCCAAGTGATAATCATCCATGTCGGTCAAAACCATGCTAATACTACCTTTCCCATTGTCACCTAGAATAGGTCATTTTTATAATTCGTGTCAATCGATGAACGAATTTATCTTCATGCTGTCACTTTTAGATAGAACACATTATTGATTACTCTTGGGTTAAAGCATATGAGAACTTGCTCAAAACAATAGGTTGTTGGCATCAATAAATCATTCAAATCATAACCCTTATGCATCATTGAAATGCAATGTCCATTCATATTTTTTCTTAGCTTTGGTCACTTGACATGACGAAAGGATTGCATGAGTCCATATTTTTTATATTTGCTATACATATGAGTTTCTAACTCCTTAATAGCTTCCTACCTAATCACCACCACCTTCCATCACCACTTTCACTAAATCATCACCATCATGGATTAGTGAAAAACTTACTTTTGTAAATCTCGAGTCATCTACCATCACCACATGATTCCTACAAGTAAACCGACACCAACACTAGCACCACTAGTGGCACACCCGGTGGGAAACTTCATATCTTCTTTCTAGGAACTATTTTGTAGTTTTTTATCACATTATATTCTCACTTTTCTTATGATTGTAATTAGGAGACTACACTTCATGAGATCTTTGATTATATCATTTATCACATATATACACCTTATTTTTCTTTGTGAAAAAGATGAAATATATTGCACTAATGTTTTTCATTGTAGGTTCATCATCATATACACTTGATTGTATATAATTTACTCATCTAAAGATGATGTTTGGATCAATTATTTTTCTTATTTTAGGTTCTTCTTGACACCATAGAACAAGGAGGAATGTCCTTTAAGCACTCATATTGCATCGTCTATACACTTGGTTGTATATGACATATTTGTCTAAAGACAAAGCTTCTATTATACTAATATTTATTTTGAAGGTTCATCTTGACGCCCTAGAGCAAGGGGAGCTTCCGTCAAGAATTTACTGAGTGCATCTTATATACACTTTGTTGTATATCACTTACTCGTCCAATGACGAATATAGTTTTGCACTAATATTTGTTTTGTAGGTTTTTTATTATACCCTGACGCCTCAAACAAGGGGGAGCGACCGTCAAGGGGGAGCATGCACGCATTTAGCATCATTATCACTTTTCAACAAGCATTTGTGCTTCGATAAAAGTGGAGAAAATAGGCTAATATTGCTATGCATTTTTCTTTTTCATATATTTCTCATAATTTTTGTTGCATAAAACTAACCTTGATGTAGGTTAAGCCTCTTAATTTGATCCATGGATCCGCTACCTAACAAGGAACGGATTGAAGTAGACGATTTAACTTCACTAGGGATGATGCAAGCTCGCCTTTTTGGGGAGAAATAAAGTTAAACTCCAAGGACACGCCCTTTTTGTTTCGACAAAAGGGGGAGAAGAGTGTATACGGAGAAGGTAATGTAAAGGTAGTAAGGATACAAGTAACCTTTTACATTTTACTTTCTATTACGTTTACATATATTTGTCATCATCAAAAAGGGGGAGATTGTTAGTGCAAATATTACGATATTTAATCTATACAGTCTCGTTTGTTTTGATTGATGACAAACATGTAACTTATAATACATAACGTAAAATGTACAAGTTACTTGTAATTACATTTGTCTCAACATACATTCAACACCTCTCGATGTCTCAAGTCCTCGTATGTTACAACACAGGTTCGTACATGTTTGTTATGTGGCATTATGATCAAACCCATTAACAAATCATTTAGAATGTTTAAAATACGTTTAGAGTCACTAAGTATTTTAATAGGTTAACCATTCTATTTCGAACCTCATTTTACATTTTGCATTCACAAGTATTTCAAAAGGTAATTAGACATTTTATCAACTAGTTACATAATACATTTTACAAGTTTACTTTGATAAACCTTTAATCTAAAAATGGAAATACATGTTACATCATGTCATGCATCATCTTTGAAATCCTTGGAAGATCACTTGAATATTTTGGTTAGATTGACACTCAATATATCAAATGTGATCTTAGTAAGATTTGGTAATATCTTGGAAAGATTTGAAGAAAGATTTTTTAGATTTTATGTCAGGTACCCACGGCACCAAATTGTATAAAGGACGGAACCCTTTTAAGGGGTCCGTGGTCCGTGGACGCTCCTGTCCACTTTTGGCTATAAATAGAAGCCCATTGTTTTCCCATTTCTTCACCACTTCAAAGCACATCTTCTCCACCTTCTTGCATACATTTAGATCAATCATTAACAATGTAGTAACACACATTAAACACCCTAATGATCATGATCATAATGCTTCTAACATTCATCTTTGTTGTAAGCATACTCTTTGATCAACCAAGGAAATCTTGGAGATCTAGCCATCCCCACTCACCACAAGTTGAAGATCTATCACAAGAAGTTTAGGGAACTTGTGATCTTCATCATGAAGGCTTCCTATCAATGGAAGTTCATTTAGAAGTAGTTATTCATATCCATTAGACATTTGTGTCATGGATCATTAGTGTAAACATCATTGCATCATAACAACACTTTCACCAAACTAGATTAGATGGTTTATGTGTTTGTGCCATAAAACACAAGGTTTATTATGTTGGGCCATAAAACATATTGGGAGTGGTTGTACCCTTGTAAAAGAACTCGACATCTAGCTTAGTGTCGGAAATATTGTATAGGCGACGTTAGGTTGGTTCTACCTCGAACTAGAACCCGGTATTTAGCTTTGTACCGGAAAAAGTGTAAGCGACGATTGTAAGGTTTTCTCCGCCGAGAAGGGAGCTTGTTGATTTAGTGAAGTAACTCTCGAGTTGGGTACTCGGGGAGTGGAGTAGGGCGGAAAGGAGATCCGTGACCGAACCACTATAAATCCTCGTGTTCGGTTTGCACTTTCCTTTCTTTATCTCTTTACTTTTATACTTGCACTATACTATTGTTTGTGATGTGGTTTGATGTTCATGATTGTGTGACAACTTGGTTTACCATGCTTTATATTAGTCACAAACAATAATTGGTACTTTCATATTATAACAAGCTTCATAAGCGATTTGAGACTAAAGATCTAAAGTTTTTAAACGGTAACGTATTCACCCCCCCTCTACGTTTCCACAGTTTTGACTACAATAACTCTAGGTGATTATAAACTAATGTTCACAAAGATTACTCAAGCATTAAAAACACAACGGATGACCTAAAGCAATACTAGGTCAATCACAATTAAGATAAGAGACAACCAATCAATATTCAATACCTAGGTTTCATAGATCTAAGCAAACACACAAGTAAATTAGCCGGACATGGAAAAAATGCAAGCATACACATAAACAATTGAAGACATAATTGAATCAATGAAGTAAATCACTTATCTTGTTGTAAAATAGGGTATGGAACCCTAAGATACTGCCCAAGACAGCCTATGTTCGGTTTAGGTTTTACTCCACATAACTACCTCCCTCAAATACTGAAAATCCGAATTCTATATAAAGAGTTACAATATGCGACGGCGTCAATCTTTAATTGTGACACCGTCGGGTCACCGCCATTAGGTTTTCGTCTTGGCCACGTCAACTCTGTGACGGCGTCACCTTATGCTTGTGACGCCTTCGGCTTCAACCTCTGACGCCGTCGGGATCCAAATCTAGGCCGTCTGAGTTGTGACGCCCTACTCTTTTAAACCTAATGTCGTCACTTGTAAAATAGCAATTTGCTCTCTGAGTCGTCTCAAGGTGTGTCGTGACGGCATCGCTATTAAGCTGTGACGCCGTCCCCTTCAGTTCCAGCTGTTTGAGTGTGTCGATTCTTGACTTTGGCTATTTTCTTCGTATATTCGCGCCTTTTCGTCCGAATAAGTGTCATTCCAGCAATTTGCCTTCAAGAGACCTAAAAAGTGAAAAGGAACGAAATTAAGTAGTAACGGTTACAAAAGTGGTCGATTAAGGGCTTAAATGACCCATCAAAAGTGTACCTTTTAAATCCTTATCAATCTTCTAAAGAAACTGGTCTAGAGAGTGGTGGTTCAAAGATGTATGGAAAGAAAAACAATAAACCAATTCATGACACCTTTACTAGGGATGATCCTATAAATAGGGGACGGTCCCTTAAAAATAAAGGACCGACCATATGTTTATGGAACCGTCACCAGTGGGGTGCAAAGTCTCTCTAGTTTTCTCTGTTTTTCCCGTATTTAATGAAGGGATAGAAATAATCAAATGATTGATTATGTGAGGATCATATTGCCATTAAGAAAGAAAAGAATTAGGCAATAATAATTAAGGAAATTTTTTGAAGAAGGTCATCCTTGAAGGTCCTTTTCAGATGCCTTCTATAACTATACCCGAAGATTAAAATGCTACTCCACCAAGAGATGATGTTACCAACATTCTCATAGTAGATCAACTCACTACTGAACAACTTCTTCACTTAGAAGCTGATGAAATTGCAATGCAATATATCTTTTTGGGATTACCCAATCCGATTCTTCGTAGTGTTGATGCTCAGAAGACTGCCAAAGCTATGTGGTAACAAATTCATCTTCTAATGGAAGGCACTTAACTCAATCAAGAAGACATGGAATCCAAACTTTACTTATCATATGCGAATTTCATGATTGAACCAGAGGAATCATTAGAGTCATACTATCATCGGTTCTCAGACATTATCAATGACTTGGACAAACACGACATCACTATGCCAAGGATTGCAATCAATACAAAGTTCCTCAGCTGTCTTGGTCCTGATTGGGAAAAGTATGATACATTCATCCGTCAAGCTAATAATATTCATCAAGAAATGTACGAATTGTTGTATGACTATTTGAAGCACCATTAAAAGGAAGTAGACAAAGACAGAATTATTTGTGGAGTCCCTGCCTCTCCAACACTTCCAGATAATCAAACTCTTTCTTTATACACTCAAGCTTGTTATCCTCAATTTCCAAACTTGCCAACTGTCTTCACAAATCCACCACCACACACTGCTTAGATTACACCATATGATCCATCACATCATCACAAGAAACTCGACTAGTTCCTTATAACAACAACAATACTAATTATGCACTCTACAGTGAAATTCCAGATGAGGATGCTGAAGCCTTCGATGCGTTCAATCAAGGATTTGTAATTATTGCTAGAGCCTTCGGGAGATTTGCTAACAAATCCAACACTCGTATTCGTACCTCATCAAACACAAGAAATCAAGATGCTGTTAACAGTGGAAGAGTTGAGGTTCAGAACCGTGTAAATGGTCTTCAGATGGGTAGTGGTCAAGGATTCAATGCTAATGGAAGGAATAACATGGGTGCTCTACAACAACGGGTTCAAATGGTTGATCAGGGAAATGTTCAGACTGGGGTTAATGGTCTTCGATGCTACAACTGCAACGAGAAGGGTCATCTCGCCAATGCATGCCCAAAGCCGAGAACAAGAGGTAGCGCTTATCATAAGGAGGGTTTACTCTTGGATCTCAAGGATGAAGCTGGTGGAACACTTACCAACAAGGAACAAAGCTTCATGGCTAATGCAGAATCTGAAGATGACATGGAGGACTTGCAAGCTAACACAGTTGTGATGTTAATGGAAAACATGCAAGAGCTCCACATGAGTGACACAGGCCCAGTGTATGACACTGATGGCTTGTCTCAGGTACCGGATCCTAACATATGTCTTATACATGATTTGATATCTCCACCTGTATCTGCATCCGACGAGGCATAGAGTGTTCAACATGAGCCTTCTACATCTCATCACGAAAAGAATCAAATAGATCCCGTAGTTACATTTGACGATCAAGATGACCTTAGGGTTAATATTGATAATCAATTTGACTCCGTGCTTATATTTTAGGATCTAAGTAATGATTATGTGGAGACTCAAATTGAACAAAATGAGCCTCTGTCTAATCCAGATCCCGGGCTCATGACCTTATTTCAGACCACCCAAGCTCAATTAGAGAAGTGCAATGAGATTAATAAGAATCTTAATGCTAAAATTGCACTGTCAACTAAGGATAATAAATGTTATAAGTTACAACTCAAAAATTTTGAAACAAAAGAGAAACGTGAATACAGTTTTGAAGTCGCTTTTTTAAAATCATACCAAAATGAAAAATCTTTGGAAATACAGATACGTGATCTAGTCGAATCCAAGAATGTATTGATTTCTCAAATAGAACAACAAAAAATTTGATCATCAACAACGAACTAACACTCTTACTTCGGAAAATCAAAAAGTCAAGTATGAGTTGTTAACATGTCAAAAACAGTTTTCTAAGTGCAAAAAAACATTCAAGGATGAGAATTGATCAGTATCTTGATGAAATTGTCAATTTATAAAACAAAATCAAAGAGTTTCGAAATGTTGTTTATAAACATGGTGAGTCAATCACGACAATTCAAAAGTTTTCTTTTAAGCAAAATCTAGATGGATATGGACCAATTATTGCTGATTACAAACCACGTTTTTCACATAGTTCATTCAGTCCAAATCCTAAAGTTTACAGTGCAGAACATAGAATTGATGATTCCATTATGAGTGTTGTTGAATATAATCATGATGAGGAATCAGATGCTGATGCTGAGAGTCGATTAAAAATGGAAAATGTTGAATATAACAAACCATTTCATTATTCAAAAATCATACCTTTTGTTAAACAACAAGATAATACTAACACACCTTGGGTTATCACACCAATTCCTGAGCCCTATTTTGATGATGGTCCCCTAAACAATGTTGCACAAATTAATGGTCCTTTACCTTCCTTCAGCGAAGTAAAACCATTACCCGAAAGATGTCAAATTCTTAAATATTTTGATACATTCATGTCTGACATCAAACTATTGGAACATGAAATTGAAGTTAATTCTGAAATAAAAGTTGAACATATTCAATCGCCGTATGCGCGAAATCAAAGAGATATTTTTCTGAAAAGGCTTTTACCCCATGTCCGAAATTTACGAATGTGTACAATATATTGGGAACGAGATCTTCAGAAGGAGATTGGAC
The DNA here is from genome assembly GCA_019973895.1 of Chrysanthemum seticuspe. Lineage (NCBI taxonomy): Eukaryota > Viridiplantae > Streptophyta > Magnoliopsida > Asterales > Asteraceae > Chrysanthemum > Chrysanthemum seticuspe. The sequence goes on from BPTQ01000002.1 coordinate 25,882,226, forward strand.
TTATGAAAACAGTTTTCAAGAAAACAGAAACATCAATTTCAAATACTAAACACAAAAAAAATATATTGAGAAATTGATACGCGTACAACGTGCGTTCGAGGTCAAAGGAAACTTCCTTTTCTTCGAGCAAGTTTTTCAACCACCTAGGCAGTGAACCTAATCGTTGTAGTCTAGTATTAGGGTAAGCCTCGAGATTGATATCGTTCTCTAGGGGAATAGGAATGCTAGTGAGAAATTACTATGCTAAGGTTGGGGTTGAGGAAGATTATATTTTTTTATCTTTTTTTATATTATTTTTTTAGAAAAGAAAAGGTACGATCTCGGGGTTTGTATTTGGGGGGGGTGGTACTTCTACCAATTACTCTACTTTTCTAATTATCTAATTACTAAACTAAGGGGTAGTCTATGTCTATTGATGTGTGCTCGTATGATGATTAAAAATGTGTCTACCTAGATACTATTACTCCCTAGTTATCTTTTATTGATGGTTGAATTGTCACATCCTTATTCTTAACGTGTTGTGTCTTCTAAGGTCGTAGGGTATGCTTTTCTCCCTAACTCTTGAGAATACCTTAAGGTTATTGCCTACAAAATCTCTAGGATTCATAAACTAACTCTAAGGTTCTCTTTGGATTTTTAGCCTACAATTACTCTAGGCGATTATAAGCTAAGGTTCACAAAGATTACTCAAGCATTAAAAACACAACGATGGCCTATTGCAATAATAAGCCAATTACAAGTAAGATAAGAGACAACCAATCAATAATTAACAACTAGGTTTCATGGATCTAGGCAAACACGCAAGTAAATTAGCCGGACATGGTAAACGTGCAAGCATACACACATACAATTGAAGACATAATGAAATCAATGAAGTAAATAGCTTATCTTGATGTAAAATAGGGTATGAGAACCCCAAGATACTGCCCAAACTGGACAAAATTCGTTTTAGGTTTTTACTCCACAAATCTACCTCTCTAAAAGTCTAGAAATTCAAATTCTATATATAGAGTTACAACTATGACGGCGTTACCTTTTAATTGTGATACCGTCAGATCGCCACCATTAGGGTTTTGTCTTGGCCAAGTCAACTTTGGGACAGCGTCACGTTATGGTTGTGACACCTTCAGCTTCAACTTCTGACGCCGTCTGAATCTGGATCTAGACCGTCTGAGGGAGAACGTCTTCATGACGCCCTACTCTTCAAAGCCTGACGCCGTCAGGTACAAAATAGCAATTTAACTCATGAGCCGTCACAAATATAGGGACGGCGTCGCCCTTTGTGTGTGACGCCGTCGGGTGCAGTTCCAGTAGCTTGAGTATCTTGATCTTGACTTTAGCCATTTTGTTCACATATTCAAGCCTTTTCGTCCAAATAAGCATCATTCCAGCATTTTGCCTTCAAGAGACCTAAAATGTGAAAAGGAACGAAATTAAGCAGTAACGGATATAAAAGTATGCGATTAAGGGCTTAAATGACCCCTCAAAAGTGAACCTTTTAAATCCTTATCAAATATCCCTACACTTGGTATTTGCTTGTCCTCAAGCAAATGTGCTTTTGGCCAATCAATTTTTAAGTTAGCGGGCATGAAGCATTGGTTTAGAAAAATTCATAAGAAGTATAAGCCCCACAAAAGTCATAACAAGTACAGAAAATATATACTAGCACCTTACAAGTGATGTTTGGATACTCTCATCTCTCGGGTGTATATGAAATATATTAAATTGGAAGTGGAAGATAAACACTCATTAACCGGTCCTAGTACATTGATTACCATAGGCTTGAGACTAGATCAAACCTCCACCGCTTTGGCATAAACACCTAGGAAAAACTATCTAAGTGGTCTTTTAAATAACGTTAGGCTTACGGTAGGGAAACAAAGGGTTTGGTTGGATAGGCGATTTAGTGGTGGCAAGTCAAAAATCTTTTGTTACAAGCATGAGAAGAATGGAGTTGCTAAGCCAAGACTCGACACTCTAAACTCTAGATAACTTTGAAACAAACAAACGTAAATATAAAGATAGATGTAGAATGGTAGCTCGTATGTTTCTTTTTTCATTTTTTTTTCAACACTCTTTTTTTCGATTTTTTTCCATACACTTTTACTCTACCATCCTCTACGATAACATCAAAATATAAGGGATTTATTGGCACATCCCTACACTTGAGTTTTTATTACTCTAACACTAATTTGACCCGAATTGAAAAGATCAAAACACTTGGAGTACATTATTACGTAGATAAAGGGAATTTGAATTTAACGTTCTTTCCCGTCACTCCATAAAATTTAACGTTTTACCCATGGGTTCCAATCATCCCAAAACTGTATACAAGGGATATGACTCGACTTAGCAACTTATGCAAGTAACTAGATAATTGAACTAAGGGTTTACTATGATAACAATAATGCACTAAAAGTGAGTGCATACAAGGTAGGCTAAGGCGATTTGGGTGTACATTTGGGGGTAGATTGTAAACAATGCTCTTCATTGATATTCTGGAAAACCAAAACAGCACGAGAACCGCGAAAAGGATAGGCTCTGAGGGGTTAACTAGGGGTATCGTGTACTAAAGATGAGTACAACACAAGGGTTTGGGGGAATTACTCAACCGATGTGGAAGAAGTAATTATAATACGGGTATTAAACAAAGGTTATCCTAATTCCTCTTATCATTTAGTTATTCCTAACTACACAAGTGTAGTCTCACTAGCGATCTCGGGATGCATCACAAAACAAGTTCTAGAATCTATTATACTACCGGTACACTCTCAAAGCATTAAATATGAATGCTTTAATTCCTACAAATCTAGGGGCGAACCTCACATTTTTGGGGTGGAATTTGAGTGGTAAAGGGTTTTGTGCTAGTCATATAACTTCCTATCCATGAGACGCTTTATTAAGACTAATGGCCCACTCCTACATGTCATGAAAAATATTAAATTTGGTGCCAAAATTACCCTAACCGATATTTCTCATGGTTTATTTCACAAATGAAATTAGACAAGACAAATAATCAAGGATAAGCATAGTTTCAAAGTCCCATTTTATTCTCCCTCCCTACACTTAAACTGAACATTGTCCCCAATGTTCCCCGAAAGTATCAAGGTTATGATAATGGAAGGTAATTAAAAGAAAAAGAAATTAATACTCCCCTGATTAGCTCGGTAAGATCTGTGTGAAATAGTGATTAAATTCTTCTCCAAGAAGAATGTATGCGTGAAAAGCTCATCCAATCTTATGTATCTTCTTCTTGATATATAAAACCTACACACTTTAATAAAATAGACGAAACATTCGCGTAAAATCGGCGGTAAAACTATATATGACTCTACTATACTAGGATATAATGCTTGTGGAATGGATGTTTACAGGTTTTCTGGAAAATTAAGACCTAAGAAATTTCAAAAAATTTTATAAGTAGCACAGGAAACGAGAGAAAGTAAGATAAGTGGTTTTTGCTCCTCCTGACTTCGTCAGGTTCTAATCCTGACGCCGTCAGGTTATCCTGACAGAAACTGGTCTGCTACGTTTTTCTGGAAAAATTACATCTTTAGAATCTGGAAAAATTCCTGCAAAAAATCCATTATGACTAGATACAAGCATTTAACTCTAACAAACACACATATATATCTTTTTCAAGAATCGTAATTCTCATGCTCATGTTCTTTTAGAAACGTGTAATCTTCCCTACACTTATCCTTTTTGTAAAACACCTTTATATGTAATTAAGATGAGGTTAAAGACAAAATAAATTATTTTCACAAATTCAAACATTAGAATAAACAATCAATGAAAAGATATATGACACACAAACAAGCAAACAATTAAGCATGGGTTGCCTCCCGCGAAGCGCTTTTCTTTATTTATGAGTCTTGTAGCTAGACTCGAAGTCGTGCCCCTACGTGGTCTCGTGCATGCTCGCGTGCCCATATGTTGATCCCAGTTGAGCAAACGATCTAATATAGAAACTGACTTGTAACAAAAGCTTATCAAGTATTACGCGGAATTTAACACTTGATCTTAAGAAGAAGAACAGTTAACAATCAACACCTCAATATTATTTATTAATACGAATACTCTTACAGTATTAGGGTTTTGCAACCTTGAAGTGTATCTACCTTAGATATAAAACATACATATATCTAACCTAGCCTAGGACCTCCTTTTATAGGCTAAGGAGTCCTATACAATATACAATACGTAACCTGCAAGATAAATATCTTTTCCATATTTATCTGATACAATAAACTAACCGACTATAGAAAACTAGCAGTGCTTACAATATACTATCAGCGATTACAGACTACTACTAGCCGCGGTTATCTTCATCCGTGGTTACACTTCTTCAGTCCGTGGTTATCTTCAAGCTTGTCCGTGGTTCCATTACTTAAAGTAATTCATCATCCAAGGAACCTAAAACCCAACAATCCTCCCCTAAACTTGATAAATTCCAATAGAATTCTCAAGTTTCTTTTAAGCTCAAAACATCTGATGTGGAGGATGTAGCCAAACACGTACTTGCTTTAAGTATCTTCTCGTACTTCTTCAACAAGTCATAAGCTTGACCATCATAGGACAATAACATCTTGAAACAACCCGGCTTCAACATCTGAGCAATTATTCCTGGATGATTATTCAATTTAGGATAATCACCTTCTACAAGCATATGAATAATCTGTCCAGAAACAGTTAAAACATGAACTCCACAGGTTTGATATAAAAACCAACGAGTAACATGACCATTGTAGAGTCCCTGCCATTCAGGTTCAGCATGAGTAGGCTCAAATAGAATCTTCAAATTATGATACATTAGCCTCTCATGATAATCATCTGGATGTACTTCACCAAAATTCTTCTTGTAAAGTACCCAAAGATTCATCAAATCATCTCTATCAAAATATTGAAGCATTTGAGAAAATTTATTAAACTCAGAAACTTCATTATTGAGTCTTTGAATTTTCTAAACACCTTCACTTCCATCTAAAAAATTAAACTCATAAGAAATGATTTGATTCACATCTGCAACAACTTTCAACTTCTTAGAATCAGATGTCTCCTGAACCTCAAATGTTCTTTTTCGTTTACTTTGCATCCATGCATCATGCTCTTTAATCCACTCTTTCTCCTTTTGAGAATTCATCGGACAAAAATCATCATTATTAATTCTCATACATGTCTCATAGATTTCCAAGATTCTTTTAAATGAACATGTACTGAGATTTTCAGAAACATATATACCAGAATTCTTGATAATCCTCATCAAAGCATTCCTCAACTGAGCAATAGAAGGAGGTTTCTTTCTTACAATTTTCTTCTTTTCTTTACTAACCTTCTTTGCCAACATACCCAGAAGTCTAGCCTTTTCTTCATCATCGAACAAAGCCCATTCTTGTACTGTATACTCATCATTGATCAATTCTGAAGCTTTAAGATAGTTTTGAGATTCATACCATATAGCTAATATTTTCTGACTAGCTTCTTCTTCATCTCTCTTTCTCTTCTCCAAAACTGCTTTATCCTCCTCTTCTAAACTTCTAGCAAACTCTCTATCATAAGCCTCTTGTTCTGTTTTGTTTTTGAACTTCAGTACTACTTCTTTGCCTTTGCCAACATTAGATTTGACCATTTTCTTCTTCAAAGGTTCACCAATAACCAAACTTTTACCTTTTGGTTTACCTTTTAATTTAGTAGCAGTAGACTGAATAGATAAAGCAGGTGCAATGATTGATGTAGGTATAGATGATGTTTTGCTCAGATTCATCAATGTGCTTGCAGCCTCTTTCTCTACTTCTTTATGCTTAGATGATAATTCAGAAAGAGTTGTAACAATAGTAGAAGTAGTTGTGATAGCAGTGGGTATGACAGTAGTAGAGACAATAGCCAAATCTGAAACAACATCAGTGGTTACAAAAGTACTAACCAGGGTTTCAGATATACTATCAGTTGTTGTTGTGTTCTGCACTATGTCAACATTCCTCAATTCTTCAAGAACAACAGCATTTCCAGCTTTATCAGAAACTACAAATTCTTGATCTCCACTGTCAACCTCTTCCTCCATAGTAACACCAACAGCTACATCCACAGCCTCCCCTGAATTCATACCATTACTCCTCCCCTGTTTGGATACATCATCCACATTCAGAGTAGAAGAAGAGTTCACCTTCTTTTTCATACGCCTCAAAGCTTTCAAAACAGCAAGTCCAGGTCTTTTCACTCTCTCCAAAACCAAGACCCGATGTTTTAATCTCCGAATAGTTTTACCCTGAAGCACAGTTAACTCCTGTAGACCGGAAATCTTATCCTCCATTTTAGCATACTGAACCGTCAATTCATTTATACGTTCAAGAATATCCTCCCCACTTCGACCTGTGTTATCTGGTCCGAGAGGTGGTTCATCGAAAAAGTCATCATGTACATAGTCATCAACCGTCAATTCATTATCAGGTTCCAATCTATCCTCATCACTTCGAGCTGTGTTAACTGCTCCGAGCGGTGAATCCTTGGATATAAAAGACATAGCACCAGACCGAGCCTGATCATCTATGTACCCTGTAGCAGCCAGTTGGCTAGGGATACCTCCACCTGTGTGAAGCTCCAAAGAAATTTCCACATTAGGAGTTGCCAAAGGTTGGGTCTTATTGATGTTTCCACTATCCTGACCAGCATCTAAACATGAATCAGTAGTGGAAGCCCTTCCAATCATGTCACCTCCACACCGTGTGACAGCCTCATGAACCATACCACTAGCACTAGCCTGAGGAAGCTGAGTGCCCTGTGTTCTCCTAGCCTCATGAACCTAAGAATCAGTAGGAAAATTTAGCATGTGAGGAAACAAAGGAACATCTCTAATGACAACATTCTGTGGCGGATTCCTCATATATGCAAACACTCGAGGAATCATACGATGTACCTCATACTCCCTAATATGTTCAATAGGATCTTGTATTTGATGTTCCACAAGCAATTGAACAAATCGAGGATACAAATAATATTTACCCTTCTTCCTAATATTCTGCACTAACCCCTCATAGATCATCCTAGACCAGTTAAATTTCCTACCATCAGACAAACAAATAAGAGCAGTAGCAATTTTGGAAGGAAAATCATTAAAGCCTGTGGTCTTATTGCTTATACACATCAACAAAGTGTGAATCAAAAACTTCCATTGTTGAGAAAACAGATTCTTAAAAAATTGTACCTTTTCACCTCTGTGTGTGTATCCTAATCTCTCTAAACCAGCCACAATCTCAACATCAAAAAGATTATCAACACCATCAGCATCATCAAGCCTCAAAACTTCTCTAATAAGCTCCTCAGAAACCGAAATGGCATTATCATCCACCCGAGTACTAAAAACCTCCAACCCATTAACATTTTCAATTTTAGCATTCTTCCAAAACTGTCGTATATAGGCTTTAAGAATGGTAGGTTCAACCGTTAAAGCAAAGTGAATGGGACTATGAGCAAGAAAATCAATCATTTGATGAAACCCTTCAGAGCGAGCATCTTTGGTGAGAATAGCAACAAGATTATGTGAAGTGGAGTACTCCTCAGGCATTGATCGTAGTTCCATTGATGTAAACGAAGTGGGTTTGTGAAGAAATCAATAAAAGTGATTAGGGTTTAAGGATGTGGAGAGGTAGAAGTGGTTATTAGATTAAAGAAAGTGATCCATCCGTGTTTTTGATAAGTGAGATATATACTTTTGCCAAAGTGTTAAAACAACCCCTGTAACATGAAAAACAGAGAATCATACTATCCGTGCTTCCACAACATCTGTCCGCAGTTGTAACACACCATCAGTGGATACAGATAATCACTCCTCCCAACTGAACAACATTAGAGCAAGCAAATCCATGCCAATTGAAATGTTATCTCACAAGATATGAAGGTTTACACAAAAATTATCACTCCTGTTTTTTTTTTTTTTTTTTTTTTTTTACACAAACATAAGCAGCAAACACACTAGCTCCTTATGCACACACATCCTTCGATCCTGCAAGACAACACAAAACAAACACAAAGACAAAGATTATGGTTGTCAGTGGTTAGAAATAGCCAGAAGTGGTTACAAACAACCTATCCGAGGTTAGAACAGTAAAGTCAACATAGTCAACTTCTAGAATATATCTCAGTCCAATCCCCAAGAACCTCATTAACTTTCCAACCACATTAAACCTGCCCCTTAGTTACTTCAGTAACCCTAATCCTCACTTATAAAAAGCACCCATATATCATATAACGCCCAAACCAACAAGAGATAAAAACCCTAATTGCTCCAAAATCCCCAATCAATCAAAATGTGGAACCCTAGTTGGAACAAACCAGAAGTGGTTGATCTAACCACCTCCTCATCCTCTTCATCATCTTCATCATCAAGTGAAGATGGAAACCCATGGCTAACCTATTTGCCTCCACAAGAACCAAGACCAAGAAAATCTCCATTTCTTCCATCATCTGAAGATGATAGTGTGGTGAATCCAAGTGATGCCTCTGAAGACTCTGATGACTCTTCTAAGAAGAATACTTCAAACTCCAAACCTTCATCTTCTAACCCCCAACCAAGACCTCGAGCAAGAAATCCACCACTCCCTAATAACAAAGAGGTGGTTCTTGGTCTTAGGACACCAACTCATGGTGCTTCTTCACACATCGTAACCAGGAAGGGAAAAGGAAAGATGGAGTAAGTTGCTGAGTAGTGGTAAGAGAAGATGGAGCACAAGAAGAATATCATATCAACCATCTATCTGCCACAATCAGCTTCAGCTTCTTCGTTTGCATCAATCCATCCTATCCATTTTGATCCTTAGCTGCTTCGTTTGCATATGATAAATGCATATCCAACATTCAAACGATATCAGCAAGGATAGTAGTAGTAGAAATATTAGGAGCAAATCATGTATAGATGTAGTCTTTATTTAGCACTTGAAGTTTCATTGTAAGCTGTAAGCTGTAAACTGCTTTGTTGAATGAACAATGTAACTTCAGTACTTCTTGCATCTCTATAATGACTTGTCTTTTACCTGCACAAAAGTTAGTGGAAACACAGAACAACTAGCAGTGGATAGATCAATTCTATCAGTGGATATAAACCTTTAGAAACAACACAGTCAGTGGTTATAAAAAGAAACAGCAATACTAAGATTACATAATAACAGTCCAATACTTTCACAAACTTATACAAAACAATTTGAGAGTTTTAGAGATTTATCATTCCAATATTAACAACAAGATACTGAAACCTTCCCACATCAAAAGCTTTTGTGAGAAGATCAGCAACATTGAAATCAGTATGGATTTTTACCATTTGAATCAACCTTTTCTCATTACAATCTCTAATAAAGTGATGTCTTATCTCAATATGTTTAGTTCTAGAATGTAAAACAGGATTTTTGATAATGCAAATTGTACTGTTATTATCAATGTAAATACGGTTGAACCTACCATTTGGTCCCAATAGCCCTCTTCCCATTTGGAAGATCAACCAATGTCCAAACCTCTTGAAGTTTGAACTGAAGAAGCTCCTCTTGCATTGATTCTACCCATCCTTCTTTTGTTAAAGCTTCTTCTATTCTCTTGGGCTCCTTTTGAGACAGAAAACAAGCAAACAAGCAATTTTGCAGATCTTTATGATTGTTTCTTTTGTGAAGAGATCTTGCAAAGAACCTATGTTCAGGAAAGGGTTCTGAATTCTTTACCCTGCTTCTTGTTTGAACTGGAGTATTCAAATTTCCAAGAATCTGTTCCTTGGGATGAATCTTGTGAATTCTGGTAGAAGTAATTGGACTTTCATTAATAACAGTGTCCAAATTAGTCAAATTAGCATTGAAGAATTCATCCATGTCTTCATCATCAGTAGGAGTATCCATCTCAATCAGGTCAGGCATATTAGGATCATGTGGATACTCCTCATCACCAAATAGTGGCTTTGGATTAGGTCCAAAGAAAGTACTATCATCAGTGCTTGTAGCCGGAATTGCACTTGAACTATCAGTGGTAGAAGATGGCTTGTCAGCATTTACAGATGGCCTATCAGCACTTACAGTAGGCTTAGCAGTACTTGCTGACTGCTTTTTCTTCTTTTCAATTTCTTCTACCGACACTGAGTTATCTTGCACCAACTCATCTTTATCTTGATGATGATCAACTTTGCCTCCAGAATTGTGTATATCATCATCAGAGGGACCTTGCTTGTGAATGATGGAAGGAACAGTACCAGTTTTCCACTTTTCAACCAAATAGAACTCTGTTGGAGAATCAGCTTCCTTTGAAGATTTATCTACTTTAGAATCCTTTTGTATACCTGCATCAGCATTAGTGGAAGTTCCTGCAATGATAGGCTCATAATTCATAGATTTGGTTAGCATATCAATGTTAAACAGCCAGTCTGGTCCTTTGGTCTCAACACTAGGAGTCTTTTCACTGAATTGAACATGTAGGTTCTCTTCAACAATTCTAGTCCTCCTATTGTATACTCTAAAGGCTTTGCTATTAGTAGAATAGCCTAAAAAGTATCCATCATCTGCTTTCTCTTGAAACTTGCCTAGGTAGTCTATGGTATTCAAAATGGTAACAGGACACCCAAAAGGTTTTAGGAATGCAATCATAGGCTTCCTACCATGTAATAGCTCATAGGGGGTCTTGTTATGAGGCTTCACTAGCTTACTTCTGTTTTGCACATAACATGCAATTCCTACAACTTCAGCCCAAAAGGTAGTTGGTAATTTAGACTCTGACAACATAGTCCTAGCAGCCTCAATTAGTGTTCTATTTTTCCTCTTAGCTACACCATTCTGTTGTGGTGTTCTAGCAACACTAAACTGTCTTTCAATACCTTTAGCTACACAGAACTGATTCATCACATTATTCTTAAACTCAGTTCCATTATCACATCTGATGATTTTGACCTTATGACCTACTAGATTTTCTATCTTAGTAATGAAACTCTTAAGAATCTCACTAGTCTCATTCTTAGTAGCCAAAAAGTATACCCAAGAAAATCTACTATAATCATCAGTGATAACTAGGCAATACTGCTTATGGTTCAAGCTTCTAACAAAGGTTGGTCCAAATAAGTCCATATGAAGAATAAACAGTGGTTGTGTTATGGTGTTTACAATTTTGGTCTTACAAGAGGCTCTATGTTGTTTTCCTTTCTGACAGGCCACACACAGTTCCTTACACTCAAAAACCTTTGAAGGTAACCCTCTTACTAAGTTTCCTTTTACCAGTTTATTGATTGTTTTGTAATTTAGATGACCTAGCCTTCTATGCCACAGTTTTGACTCATCAACAGATGCTTTAGCAAACAAACATAAAGACCTATTAGGAAGAACATTTTTAAGATCAAAACAATATATATTTTCCTTCCTAGGTACCCTAAGTTGTATAAACTTCTCATCAGGCATCTTAAACTCAGGAGATAACACCACACACTCAGTTTCCCCAAAAAGTACCCAGTTTTTCTTATCACACATTTGAGAAACACTGAATAAATTGTACTTAAGTCCCTGTACCAAATAGACCTTTTCAAAGTCTAGCTTCCCTGTTCTGATTGTGCCTCTGCCAAGTATCTTTCCTCCCTTTGGATCATTGCCAAATGCCACATATCCTCCATCATAGGCTTCAAAATCTTCCAAATTGCTTCCATCCCAAGTCATGTGCCCAGAGCAACCACTATCAAAAACTCCTTTATCTTTTAGCTCAGTTTGAAGATTGCCCTGCACATAAGTTTACACAAATTAGTTCCTCTTGTGGACCCAAGTCAGTACTGACTTGGGTCTGCCCTGTGCATCAAAATATTCAAATTTTGTTAGGTCCATTGATGCACAATTGACATATGGTAAAACCTTTGTCTTAGGCTTCCATTGCCAACTTGCTGAGGCCTTAACAGCATAAAAATGATTTCCAACCACTGTATCAGTTATCACCTTTGGAATTTTTAAAACTTCTTTTGAATCAGTGGTGATATTTGGCTTATCAGTGGTTTGACACTGCTTAGCCGTGTTTACATTTAGCTTATCAGTGGTTGGAACCCATTTTTGTGAAGCAGTGACAATAGATTTTGTATTCCCATTCCTCATCAGCACTGCTCTTGGAATCATGTTACTGTTAGGATGAGGGTTTGTTTTTCTTGAAAAGTTTTTATGATTTACCCTCCTCCAATGATTCCAAACTTGTGGTCTGTTTTTATGATAATTTCTCTGTAAGTGTTCAAAACTACCACACACAAAACAAGCCTTATTAACACATTGAAACTCATCACCTAATCTGTTAGAAATTAGACCATTTAAGCTTCGTTGATTACCCCTAGGTTTATATTGTTTCATCTGTTCCCTAGGAATTTCCCTGTACTCTACAACTTTCTTGGTAACTTTAGCTCCAAATCTAGGTACAAGGTTGACTTGCTTAGAATCAACTTTCTTAACTGTCTCTATCTTTTCAGACTTAGTTGATTCAGTTCTATCATCCTCAGAATCTGATTCCCAATCTTCAATTATGGGCGCACCAGATAGCTTATTAGAACTTATCTTAGGTATTTCAGTCTTCTTTATTTCTTCAACAGGTTTATTAAAACTGAATTCACTACTAAATGACAGTTCTTTAGCAGGTGGTGCATGTTTCATCAAGGGGGTGGTGGCATATCATTGTATCCTAAACCAGTACCATCTTTGAATAGTTTTTGACCTATTGGTTTCCTTACTAGATCAGAAGCATATTGTGTTTTAGCAACCCTAACAACATGTTTTTCTTTTTCATCTAGGGCTTGTATTTTTACACTTTCTGCCTCTGCAAGTTGTTCTCTAAGCATTTTAATCTCTCTGTTCTTAAGATCAATTTCACCACCTAGTATATTGATCTTTTCTACATACTCAAACTCACATTTAATACAGAATTTTAGCTTCTCTTCCACACCCTCTAAACCAACTCTATATCCTAAGTTATCTAGAGTCAATCTCTCTACTTCTTTTCTCATACTCTCAGTGATAGCCTTTTGAGACTCTAAGTTATCAGAACATGATTTAAAAGAACAAGTAGATGCATTAGAATCATTAGATACCTCAGAATCTGAACCAGAAGATGAAGCATAGGTCATTAGAGCAAAGTTATGCTCTTTTGAAGCTTCACTAGCAAGAAAAGCTGCATTTGGACCTTCTTCTATCTGATAACTCCAATCATAATCACCAAGTCCATCCTGAGCAACCAAAGCTGAAGAAGTAGCAGGCACTTCTGTTGTCTTCTTAATGCCTTCAAGTCTTTTAGGAACTCGACATTCCCTGGCAAAGTGACCTTTCTTCTTACAGTTAAAGCACTCCATCTTGCTTTTGTCAAATCCAGCTCTCCTTTGACCATCATACTTAACCTGTCTTCCAGTCCTCCTCAGAAACTTCCTTGCTTGAAGAGTCAACATTGCCATTTGCCATTGAAGATTAATCTCTTCAAGATCATCAGGATCAATTTCATCCAGATCTTGATTCAGCACAGTAACACTGGTAGTTAAATCAGCCAGAAAAGCACAGATTGCACCATCACTGACATTATCACTAACAGTGGTATTGTTTGCAATAGCCGTGGTTATACCATAGGCAGCAGTGGATACATCTTGTGAGCTGTTGTTATTTGTGGATACAAAAGCAATGTTTTGATTTGTAGAAGACGAGTTAGAAAAGGTATTCTCAGACTCATAAACCTTCAAGTTATTGAAGAGATTGTCTAGAGTCATTGTAGCAAAATCCGTCTTGTTTCTCCACACAATGGTATGAATAGCCCAATCAGATGATAAGCTCCTAATGAACTTCAAATTAATATCTTCTTGAAGGAACTTGTAACCCACTGCCTTCAATTGACTGATGAGTTTTTGAAGCCTATTGTATGTTCCATCAATCTTTTCTCCACTTTGAGCAGTGAAGGTTTCAAACTGATGCTTAAGCATGTTCATCCTTGACTTCTTGGTAGCTTCATTACCAGCAAACCTTAACTCAAGAGCATCCAATAATTCCTTAGCCGACTCATACTGATCAAAGTCTAATGCAAACTCATTAGGTATTCCCATGGAGAGAATACTGTGAGCTTTGATCTCCATTTTCCTCTTAGCTTTATCAGGTTCACTAATAATAGCAACTTCCTTACCATCCACACCCTTCAAAGGAAGAGTATCTCCTTTTTCAACAACATCCCATAGAGCATAATCAATCATGCGAATGTATTGCCTCATTCGCATCCTCCATATTTGATATTCACCATGTTTGAGCATGGGCACCTTAGAAGCAGTCACCATATGAGTTTCTTCAGACATCTTAACTTACTTGAGTACAGATTAACAGACTTCTTCTTGATAACAGTTTTTAGATCACAAGCTCTGATACCACTTGTTGATCCCAGTTGAGCAAACGATCTAATATAGAAACTGACTTGTAACAAAAGCTTATCAAGTATTACGCGGAATTTAACACTTGATCTTAAGAAGAAGAACAGTTAACAATCAACACCTCAATATTATTTATTAATACGAATACTCTTACAGTATTAGGGTTTTGCAACCTTGAAGTGTATCTACCTTAGATATAAAACATACATATATCTAACCTAGCCTAGGACCTCCTTTTATAGGCTAAGGAGTCCTATACAATATACAATACGTAACCTGCAAGATAAATATCTTTTCCATATTTATCTGATACAATAAACTAACCGACTATAGAAAACTAGCAGTGCTTACAATATACTATCAGCGATTACAGACTACTACTAGCCGCGGTTATCTTCATCCGTGGTTACACTTCTTCAGTCCGTGGTTATCTTCAAGCTTGTCCGTGGTTCCATTACTTAAAGTAATTCATCATCCAAGGAACCTAAAACCCAACACCATATCTAAGCCATTCCAATGTTTTCTCACTTTTCTTGTACTCATCTCCTAACTCTAGGCATTTTTTATAGTACCACTCATTTTTTTCATAAGTATGCCTAAGTCCCTGTTGTTTATCTTTTTCACTAAGTATCGGAATGGGAGCCGTCCGATTGCATGCCTTTATATCTTTGTGCTTAAACCTAGGATGCGTACGGGGCATTTGATAGACAAAATCTTCAACTACATCAGTGAATGTGATTAGACCATCAATCATCCATTCATTCAACCTAGTCATTCTCTTAAATTTTGTTCCAAATATCACTTGAGTGAGGCTTCCATCAATGAACTCTCCTAAATCTTCTAGGACCATGAATTCAACCACATAGGCAAAACTTCCAACAAACACATCCAAGTAAGTGATCGCATCAACAACGTTATCCCCTTGATAGGCTAATTCATCTACCTAAATTTTGTTATATAGATTTCTTGAGATTAAGTTTAAAGGTAAGAATGAGTGCAAGTTAGCATCAAAACTTTCTAATCCTATCTTACAAGGGAATTGCATGTTAAAGGGGCCATTAGCCTCAATTCTACACCTAGGGTCAAAACATTGGGAGAAGTCTTCTTCCATTTCAAAATTAACTTCATCAATGACCTCCCAATTATAAAGTGCCCCACCATAGTCAAACTCCTCATTAGAATTAGAGTTATAGAAGGACTATGTTGTTGCCAATTTATTTCATTATGCCCTAGGTGATTTCCAAAGTGGTAAACGGGTGAAAGTTTTTGTGGGATTGCGTTTTCTATTTCGGGATTGGGAGGAGGATTGGGGGCAGGTAGTGTGAAGACTCTACGGTGAAAGATGCGAATCATGGTGAGTGATGGGTTTTACGAATAAAGTCACGAAGAAGGGGGATAGATTACGAGGAAGCTAAAAATGAGAAAAAAATATTACTTGATAGGAATCAAGCAAAGGAACCTAAAAGCGGTGTAAATCTAACTAGCTATTCTATTCCCCGGTAGCGGCGCCAAAAACTTGATACGCGTACAACGCGCGTTCGGGGTCAAAGGAAACTTCCTTTTCTTCTAGCAAGTTTTTCAACCACCTAGGCAGTGAACCTAATCGTTGTAGTGTTGTATTAGGGTAAGCCTCGGGATTTATATCGTTCTCTAGGGGAATATGAATGAAATTACTACGCTAAGGTTGGGGTTGAGGAAAATTATTTTTTTATCTTTTTTTTATTTTTTTTAGAAAAGAAAAGGTACGATCTTGGGGTTTAGATTTGGGGGGGTGGTACTTCTACCAATTACTCTACTATTCTAATTATCTAATTACTAAGCTAAGGGGCAGTCTATGTCTATTGATGTGTACTCGTATAATGATTAAAAATGTGTCTACCTAGATACTATTAATCCATAGTTATCTTTTATTGATGGTTGAATTGTCACGTCCTTATTCTTAACGTATTGTGTCTTCTAAGGTCGTAGGGTATGCTTTTCTCCCTAACTCTTTGAGAATACCTTAACGTTATTGCCTACAAAATCTCTAGGATTCATAAACTAACTCTAAGGTTCTCTTTGGATTTTTAGCCTACAATTACTCTAGGCGATTATAAACTAAGGTTCACAAAGATTACTCAAGCATTAAAAACACAACGATGGCCTATTGCAATACTAAGCCAATTACAAGTAAGATAAGAGACAACCAATCAATAATTAACAACTAGGTTTCATGGATCTAGGCAAACACGCAAGTAAATTAGCCGGACATGGTAAACGTGCAAGCATACACACATACAATTAAAGACATAATAAAATCAATGAAGTAAATAGCTTATCTTGATGTAAAATAGGGTATGAGAACCCTAAGATACTGCCCAAACTGGAAAAAAGTCGTTTTAGGTTTTTACTCCACAAATCTACCTCTCTAGAAGTCTGAAAATTCGAATTCTATATATAGAGTTACAACTGCGACGGCGACACCTTTTAATTGTGACGCAGTCAGATCTCCGCCATTAGGGTTTTGTCTTGGCCAAGTCAACTTTGGGACTGCGTCACGTTATGGTTGTGACACCGCCAGCTTCAACTTCTGACGCCGTCTGAATCTGGATCTAGGCCGCCTGAGGGAAAAGGTCTTCGTGACGCCCTACTTTTCAAAGCCTGATGCCGTCAGGTACAAAATAGCAATTTCACACCTGAGCCGTCACAAATATAGGGACGACGTCGCCCTTTGTTTGTGACGCCGTCGGTACACTTCCAGCAGCTTGAGTGTCTTGATCTTGATATTAGCCATTTTTTTCACATATTCACCTTTTCGTCAAAATAAGCATCATTCCAGCATTTTGCCTTCAAGAGACCTAAAAAGTGAAAAGGAACGAAATTAAGCAGTAACAGATATAAAAGTGGGCGATTAAGAGCTTAAATGACCCCTCAAAAGTTTACCTTTAAATCCTTATCAGAAATCATGTTGATCGACTCTTGGAAGATGTTATCTATGCTGATACCATAAATGTTGTGTTGTTACATACTGTTGCATATGCATTTGATTATATTGTTGTTGATTATGTTGATAATGTTGAGAATGTCGACAATGTGTCTCCAATCGAGTCTTTGAAAGTTGAAAGTGAGTGTTTCTTAAATGGGCTTTCGAATTCAAAACGTCGTCTTTAGTGGTGTCAACAAGATTGTCAAAATCGAGAACTTTCTTTGCAAATTAAAATCAACCAGTTGCATGCCACACCTTTTGAACCAAAACTTGAACAACTGGATGATAAAAACGTGTCTTTAAAATGTCTAATTTCAAAATATGAACAAGAAATTGCCAAAGTCAAAATTGAGTATGGTTTCATATTTGATTTGCTCAAAAAGACTCGTGCAAAAGCGTCAAAGGATATTGATGATTCTCTTAAAATACATCAAAGAAGTAATTAATGCTTGTGGAAATATTCGCTCTAAAAATCAAGATTTGTTGCATACTATAGTTGAGTTGAAAGAGAAGTTAGGGAAATATGAACAAGATAAATCTAGTAACACAAATGTCCTTGCACCTGGAATGTTTTGTAACATATTGGATTTCACAAACACATCAAACCATGATCAAATAGGGCGTACACTTTGAGGTTTTTAGAGAGAGAAAGAGTTAGAGGTTTGGGAACTTTGTGAGAGAAAGTGAAAGTATTATTATGAGCTCCAACCCTCTACCTTGGGAGGTAGAGGGTATTTATAGCATCTTACATAAACGCCACCTACGGGCTGTGGTTCAAGCATACATTGGGTAAAGACCCGTCCGTCCTCCACGGTATTACTTAACTAAATACTACCTAACATTAAATGACTACAACTACGAGCTTTCTAACGATTACATATGCTTGAGGTGACCGACACTTTAATAACTGGATTTATTAAATCCTAACAATCTCCCCCTAAGAGAGGCCACCTCAAATTACATTGAATACACAACAGATATTACATTAAGATTGTTCTTGTATTCTTGTTAATGTTCCTTGCTCTGTAGCCCGTAGTCTTTGATTCTTCATTTTTGCATGTTTGGTTAATCCAAGTGGAGGTCTTTAACTGAACCACGTGATAATGAGTTTTGAGCCAGCTTTGAGATCATCAGCCACAATATGTCTCTGACTCATCCTTTGTTGTGTTGCCTTTATGTGAAGTTGTGACATTAGGACCGTCATGCTCACATTTTGGATCATGATATCTTCTCATCAGAGTTGCGGAAGCTTTTGTTGATTCAGAATATTTCCAGCAGCGTAGCAGAAGCGTGGTTTGAAAATATCAGAGCCAGTTGATGAAGATATGCACTTATCATGATTTCCTTAATTGTGAACGTGATTGTGTGAGCATGCGGCTATGGATTGACTCCTCAATTCTGATTAGCTGCAATCAACGGGGTGTACCTGCATAAAATAGTTAGCAATAAAGCGCAAAAAAGTATCTTTGATCACTTTCGTTGAAATGAGGTACACGGCCCACGGTTCCCCATTGATCAGTACAAGTACTGCCTATGATCAGGTATAATTCTGAAGAATCTCCTTGTCAGGGTTTCGCAGCTGCTCTAGCCGTTCTCAAACCAGAACGTCTCAAAGAAGACAACTTGGAGTTAGTGAACCAACGAATTTGAGATTCACTGATTGATGAAAAGAGATTAGAAAAACAATCGTGTACTGCTCAGTTAAAGTGTTTTTGCAATACAACAAGGGTTTTTGAAAAAAATCAATTATCAATCATAAACACCTTTTATTTTTGAAATCTTAATACACAGACGATGTGCTAGAGAAAATAATTTTTAAGCACGACGACCGGTTTTCCAAAGGTATTCGTCAATCCATAACCTGAACCAAGATTGATTCATAATTATGAATCGCCCCATCGTTTCTATCCAGTAGTCACAAGCTTGATATTTAGAAAAGATCTCACAAGTCACCCACCAAGAGCTTGTTTGATGTTGGCTCTAGAAGGATTTCCATCTTCATTGCGAATAGTTTTACATATCACTCGGATGTTCTGGCAATACCACAAGGATAATGCGTAGGACTCTTAATATATATCTTCTCTTTTCACATTGTGTGAAATAGAGAGTCTTCATTGACAGTGTCCTAATGAGATTTATTTGATGATCTCGTGGCTCTAGACTCAATTGTGCACATTTGGTTCTTATGCCGGAGACGAGGGAGAGGGTCTCCTTCTTCAAAATCAACAATCTCTAAGAAAAAGTCGATAGATTATGTAGGTTCCCCGTGAGAATGAAACAAGTCCTTTTAAGACGAACTTGAGTGGCTTGGGAAGTTGTAGTGTAGTGCGTCACTAGGTTCATGACGTCTTGTCTTCAATATCGGCATTACCTTAGTAACCACCAGTAGCATATGTATTGAACCCGTTTTCTGCCCTAAGGTTGAATAAATGGAGGGCTATTTCATTTCACCCTTTTCTCATTTCATTTCTTTTTCATTCTTCAACCTCTTCAATGCTTACCGAGACTTTATTACTAGAACCTTGTTGGGTTTATTCCAGTTCTAGCTCTATCTTAGTCCGCACTCTTCCCATATCTCACTTTTCTTCTTTTTTCATCATACCTAAGGACTTCTACAAAAACTAGTGGATTGCCCCTGGGTAGATCCCTCTGGTTCTGGCGGATCGTGGGAACGAATACCTAACTTAACCGTCCTTATAATTCCGTACATAAAGTAAATTTGGTCAGTCTTTTGGTATTGTTCTTCTTCCATTGGAACCAATTGAAAACCTTTTGAAAATCAATCCAAGTACCTGTGATACATGATCAAAACATTTTTTACCTGAATTGTTTTTGATATTTTTAGAAAAAGCTCCCCCTCAACATGTGCATCATATGAATTTGAAACGGTTTTAGCACATGGAGGCAAGAGGACTTGAAAATCTCAGATTTAAGAATGAAAGATTCGATTCTTTGATCAACAATTTCTAAAAGTTATCAACATCACTTTCCCAATCAAAATTAGTATTTTTCATACTTTGTTAAAGATATTTTATGGGAAAGGATGTGGTTTTCAAAAAGTTGCTCCCCCTCAACTTGTGCATGTGAATTTTGAAATTGTTTTCCACGAAAAGGAAAGAGTTCTTAGAAGCACATTCACAATCATACAGCCATACTGAAACCATTAGAAAAACAATCAAGGTACTCTTTGTTGAAACTTTGAAAAATGTGTTTTGTACCTTGAAAGTTTATTTTCTTTATGAAATGCTCCCCCTCAATATGTGCTTCGAGATTCGAAAAGAGTTTAGCACATATTGGACGGAGCTTGCACTTTGAGACAAATCATCACGTTTTAACCCTTTATGGTATGAGAACGATGCTCCCCCTTAACATATGCATGAAAAATTTGAAATCGTTTGTCATATGTAGGAGGGACGCTTTGTTAAACACTTTTCACTACCATTTATTGAGTTATCAGTTTAAATCCAATTTAAATCACAAATTCTCCCCCGATCAGAATTTTCAAGTTATTTGAGATTTGTGATCTCTATAGATTTAAATTATTTTTGAAAACTTTTGAGGGGAATTGTGACTTTCTTATGAAAACATTTAACCGATAAGGATCAAATATGAAACTTTAACCTTCAAAGAACAAACATGTTTGAGTATCTTTTGAAAACATGACATAAGCTTTGGTCTGAACAAATTGTATGACAAATAACATTTTGAATTAGTTGAAATCATTCTCCCCCTCAATCAATGACATATGTTGTTGATTGAGAGATAGAGATTTTGACACATGTCAAGTCTAGATGATTTTCAAAAAATTGAGTCCATGTTATTTTTCAAAGCCGTTAGTTTTCATTAGATAACAAATATTTTTTAGAAGAATATTTAGAAAGAAAAATATTTGTGAAGGAAACATTTGTCTTTTTGGCTACAAACATTTGTTTTTAGAATCAGAGCATGACTTTAAAAAAGAATTTAGATAAAGCATGGCTATGTTCTTTCTTTAAAAACTGGTTACTATCTGAAATGACAATAAACATTTTACTTTCTCTCAAATTTTTTTTTTTTTTTTTTTTTTTAATGTGCATTCGAACTTCATCTAAAGACCCGTGTCATTCTTTGAATAACATATCAAAGTCCGTAGATGAAATCGAACCAAAGAAAGACATAACAGAAAATATTTTTGGAATTTTTCAAGATTTTCTAATTTTTTATGGATTTTTTTTAAAGATTATATATATATATATATATATATATATATATATATATATATATATATATATATATATATATATTTACATATATATATATATATACATTTTTGAAAAGATATGTACAAGAGATAGATGAAGAAATACCTTTACTCCTCGTCTTTCTCTTGAAGACGTTTGAGTGTTTCCGGTTGTAGACTCTTTAGACCAAGTCGTGGAAGGATAAACTCAAAACGTTCTCTAGGAAGAGCTTTGATGAAGATGTCTGCTAACTGGTATTCAGTTCTCACGAAGTATAGCACAACCACACCTTTTTCAACTTGTTCCCGTATGAAGTGATGTCGAATGTCAATGTGCTTTGCTCTTGAATGTTGAACGTTTCTGCATGAGAGAGCAATGGCACTCTTGTTATCACAGTACAGAGGGATTTTGTTGAATTCAAAGCCATAGTCAGATAATTGGGATCTCATCCATAGGATTTGAGCACAACAAGATGACATGGCTATGTATTCAGCCTCTGTAGAGGATATTGAGGTACTCATTTGTTTTTTTGAAGACCAGCTCACTAGCTTATCACCCAAAAACTGAGCACCTCCTGACGTACTTCGACGTGTATCTTGACACCCTGCATGGTCAGCATCTGCATAGGCTGTTAGTGACATACCGGTGTCCTTCGGGTACCAAAGTCCCATGTTGATGGTTCCTTGGAGATACTGAAAGACCCGTTTAACCGCTTCAAGGTGCTTTTTAGTAGGCTTAGCCAGATATCTAGCACACATGCATACAGCGAACAGAATGTCAGGTCTACTAGCTGTGAGGTACATTAGGGATCCAATCATACATTGATATTTCGTTTGATCTACCATGATCCCTGTGTGGTCCTCATCCAGTTTGGTACGCTCCACCATGGGATTGTCAACGGTGTCACAAGTGTCAAATCTAAATTTCTTTAAAATTTCATTTGCATATTTAGATTGATTGATAAAAATGCCTCCGGGGCTTTGTGAAATTTGTAATCCCAAGAAAAATGACATTTGTCCCATCATTGACATTTGAAATTTGGAGCCCATCTCCTTAGAAAAACGGCCACATTCATTGGGGTCAGTTGAGGCAAAAATAATATCATCAACATAGATTTGAACGTGAATTAAATATTTGCCTGAATTTCTGGTGAACAATGTCGGATCAACTACTCCTTTGCTGAATCCAGTAGATAGAAGAAACTTTGATAGTGTATCATACCATGCCATTGGAGCTTTCTTCAAACCATAAAGAGCCTTCTTCAAGCGATAGACATGAGTAGGATGCTCTGGATTCACAAAACCTTCCGGTTGGCTGACGTACACGACTTTTTTAAGATCTCCATTAAGAAAAGCCGTCTTTACATCCATCTGATAGACTGCTATGTTCTTACTTGCAGCATTTGCCAAGAAGATTCTGATTGCCTCGATACATGCAACTGGAGTAAATAATTCTTCAAAGTCAATACCCTCCTCTTGACGGTATCCTTTTGCAACCAATCGAGCCTTTTTCTTTAATACATCACCATGCTCATCAAGTTTTACTTTGAAGATCCACTTTAGAGCAATGATCATAGCACAGTCAGGAGCAAGTACTAATTCCCATACATCTAGTCGATCGAACTCATGTATTTCTTCTTGCATGGCATTAAACCAGCTGTCTTCATTCATTGCAGTTTTAAGGTCTTTTGGTTTGACTTTGGATAGTACAGAGTTGAAGAAGCACCATAAGGCATCAGTTGCAAGTTGTTTATGTGTGGATACTGGACGAGAGGGATTTCCAATGATTTAGTCCAATGGATGATCATGTGTCCATTTTCTAAGGTGTTCGTGTGGTTGTTGTTGAGGAACTGAAGTAGCAGAGTCGTTTTCTCCTGATGAAGATGAATCTGATGAAGGTTCAGGATCAAATATGTTCTCAAAAGGAGTATCTTCGGGAGTAGTAAAGGGGTTATCTCCATCATAGGTGTCATAAACAATTCCATGATGTACACTTGATGATTGATGAATTGAAGATGATACTTAGTGATCAGCAGCAGGCGCTTCTTGACTCAAAGGCATAGAAACTGAAGGGTTATCTGCATTGACAGGGATAGGAGCAGCCTCTGTTGATGGATTTGACAGATCATTAGCAATTGGCTCATAGTGTTCATCAAACATTGGATCAAATAATTTCTTCAAATCATCTTCCGAAGGTGGTACATATGGAGTTGCTGGTGAGGAATTGTGTACAAGAGTAGAACTGATGGGACTAGTTGATGAAGGTTGTGATGCGGGTCTAGAACTGGGTTGTCCTAGAGCCATATGACTGGTCAGCTCATCGAACGTAACGTGAATTGTTTCCATGATATTTCGGGTTCTTTTGTTGTAGCTTCGGTATCCTTTTTTGCTTGGTGCATATCCTACAAATACTCCAATGTCCGCTTTAGCTCTAAGTTTGCCTAAGTCTTGAACCTCATTAGTTGGATAACACAATGCACCGAACACACGAAGGAATGAAAGATTAGGTTTTCGATTGTGGACAAGTTCATATGGAGTTTTTCCATGAGATGTGTGAATTAGGGATCGATTTTGAGTGTAGCATGTAGTGGCAATGGCTTCAGCCCAGAGAAACATTGGAACCTTTGAGTAAATCAGCATTGTTCTTGCGGCTTCAACAAGAGTTCGATTTCGTCTTTCAAGTACACCGTTCTGTTGAGGAGTTCGTGGAACACTTCTTTGATGACTGATTCCAACACTTTCATAAAACTCACTAAGTTCTTTATTAACAAACTCAGTTCCATTGTCTGTTCAGATGATTTTGACGGTTTTGTTAAGTCGAACCTGCAGCTCCTTGATAAGTTTAATGATGATATCTGGAGTTTCATCCTTTGTCCTTAATAACTTAACCCAAGTAAATCGAAAGTGATCATCAACCACAACTAACACATATTTCTTCCCGAAAATATTCTGCACTCTCATGGGTCCACATAAATCCATGTGAATTGTACGAAGAACTTCCATAAATGAGTTTGTAGGTTTGGGTTTGTGGGCATACTTCTTGATTTTTCCCAATTGGCATGCTGAACAAAGATGATCCTTTTCATACTTTAGTCTAGGTAAGCCTATTACTAAGTCCTTTCTGGAAAGATCATTTATGGTGCCGAAGTTCAAGTGATTGAGACGACGATGCCATAACCATGACTTTTTTTTTGAAGCCTTTGACAACAAGCAAATTGGAGAAGACTTCATCATATCTTCGATAGAGATGGTATATAGGTTTGAACCACGTGTTCCTCTTAACAGTTCTGTGCCATCAAGTTCTCTAACGAAACAAGTATGTTTTCTGAAGGCCACTTCTAGATCAGAATCACCGAATTGACCGATAGAGAATAAGTTATGACCAAGACCTTTAACGTAATATACCCTGGAGATTACACTATCACCAATAACTTAGTCTTCATAACCCATAATTGCACCAAAATGATCATTCCTTAATCTAACAGTCCCGATGAATTTACTCACGAAGTTCATGAGTCGTGACCGGTCTCCAGTCATATGCTTGAAACAGCCTGAGTCCAGGTACCACAGGATGATTTGAACGATCTGCAGTTGAACACAGACAAGAATAGATAACTGGATAATTGGGATCCCCATGCACAAATGGGTTCCACTTGGTTAGTAACATTGATTGGAACACCCACATCAGAAGCAGAAACAATGAAATCATTAGGAATGGATGTTGTGCTACTGTGTAAATTAGACCTATTCAAAGTATGTTCACTTCTTAAAGGAATAGTTCTACCAGTAGGCATCCATTTCCTAATGGGCATTGGTCTAGATAATCTAGGGTACAACTCATTAAGATTAAATTTGCGTCCAGTTGGTATCCACTGATAACCTACATTACTGAGTTTTCTTCCTGTGGATTTCCACTATTTTCTACCCTTCTTCCACCATTGTTTTCTAGCCTTCTTAACCTGTTTGATAGCATTAACATTCTTAACTGGGTATTTAACCCCATTACTCACATCATTCACAACACATTCATGATTAACACCAAAAATCAAACATTCATTACATGTTTTGCAAGTAGTAGTAGAATTCGAATTAATTACAGTACGCTTAAAGCTAATACTAGAATCAACACGATTCGTTTTATTCAATTCCAACTTAAAGTTCCTAGGGTGGTCTTCTACTTTCCTTCATTGATTACACTTAGCTTGCGAGGTCCTTTCTTGCTCTGTATTGCCTTTAGGCTTTGACCTGCTCGCTTTGGTGTCACTTTTTACTCCTGTAGAGGGAATGGGAACATTAGTTGGTTTTGCTACCTTTTGCATTTTTGGTTTAGAAGTGTTGGGATCTGAACTACTTGAAGGCACATTGAAGCTTACATGCTTAACTTTAGGCACTGAGTGAGGCATATCAAGATTGGCATCCTTAAAATCAGGCATAGAACAAGGCATAACTATTTTATCCTTCTTACCAAAGGGTTTAGGGCATGTTGCTCTTAAGCGTTCTAAAAGTTCTTGAGATCGTTTGGCATACACGCAAGCATACTTAACTTCACTATCAAGTGGCTTATTTATGAGATCCTCTTCCACAATCTCACGGAGACATTCTAGACTATCCTTAAGGTGAGCAAAATAGTTATGAAACATAAGTTCCTTGTTTTTAAGATGAGGAGGAATGTATTTAACAGTCACAGTATATTTAAAGTCTGCAGACGACTTTGAAGCAACATTCTCATTAAAGACAAGTGGCATTTTCCCTCTTTTATGTTTCTTATGATTCTCAATTTCTTTTTGTAAAGAATTTATTTTTCGGTGTTTTTGTCACGAGTGACTTTCATTGAATCATATAACTCTTCTAGAAAACTCTCATTTTCCTGTTGTAAAACATTAACGAGGTTTTGAAGATGGAAAGTTTGAGAAGATTGAGAATCTAAAGGTGGAGGCATTTGGGAGCCATTCACATTATTTCTTTCGCCCTTCAATTGTGAGATTTGGGCTCTCAATTTTCTGATCGTGTTACAATGAGCTTGAATTTGTTCATCACGTTTGCTTATTTCAAAAACTGCATCAAATTCAGGAGCATATGAGGATGTCTTGATATTTGAGGTTTTAACATTTTCTTTAAGATGTTGATATTTTAGTTGTAAATTAAAATGTTCAACTTCCAATTTAGAAAAATGTTTGACCAAGTTATCATGATCATCCTGTTCAATTTTATCATGCAGTTTAGAATTTGCTGTTTCCAGCTCAATGACACGATCATGGGAAACTTTCAAAGCAACAGATAATTCATGAAATTGAGAGGCAGTAATAGAATGCTTAGTAACAGTATAAAACACATCTTGAGCCACACAAATCAATACTAAGTTCTCATTTAAGATATGCAGATTCTTCCTTTCAATTTCATTATATTTGAGTTCCCGTTCATAATTATTGACCTCAACAATCATTGCATCAAATTCCTTTTCCATTTCTTTAATATCCGAGATTATCCCCTTTTGAAGACTTTCAAATTGACCTTTTAATTGTTTAAAGAAAGGCATGACCTCAGTTAAATAGCATTCTTTAGTTTGCTCAAACCCCCTTTCCCCTTCAGTTATCCCTGTGGGTGTGATCATTTTCTTACACATTTTCTCAAAGTCAACGAATAGTTGATAAACAACATACAGGCTGACTAAGGTCTTGCTATTAGTGGAAATGGTTCTAGGAACAAAGTGCATTGGTGTATTCGGAGGATACACGGTAGCTGCACGCACTTTCTTAAAGGGAGTGTTTGCTTCAACAAGTACATTTGCTTTTTGCTTATCCATGCCTTTCTTCCAAAAAATTTGCTCTGGGGTTAATTGAGTTTGATGCTTAAACATGTTCATGGAGATCCAATTTTCTTTTGTGTAATCATGGGGTTTGATCGTTATGTTTTTCTTTTTACACTCAGGATCATTTAGCTTTTTATCCATTTTCTCCCTAGAGGCATCTTCTAATTTTCTATCCTCTTCAGTGCTTCCAATACACGATGGTGTTTGCCTAGGATTGAGGATCTCATTCCCATCATATACAATCGCATGGAACGCTCTAGCCTTTTTACAATACTCGGGATTTGGCTTCTCTACTAGGGGAATACTATGCTTATCGCTTAATACTCTGTGCATAGTGATCATGTGAGCAGTATGAATGGTATTTCCTTGTATGTACAACTTATTTTTGAGCTTGTTTTTCAAAGTTTTTAGATTGGAAAAGTCATTCAAAAGTTTTGATTCCTTAGCATTGAATTCTTGTTTAAGCACTTTAACATTATCTTGGAGTTCTTGCTTTTGCTTAATAGTTTTAGAAAGCTTTTCTTGTAAGGAGTTTAACTCTTGTTTTAACACTTCTTTTCTAAAATTACTTTTTCTAATAATTGTACGCATTTGGTTATCCATTTCTTGCTCATGGGTAGTTAACTCAAACTTAGCACGTTGTTCATAAATGACAACTTGTTCCTTATATGCATTAAGTTCAGAAACTATGGAATCATCAGGGGCACGTTCAATGTATTCATTGAAAGCATGTTCATCATTGACTGTAGAAGATACATTACTTGGTACAGTTTCACTTTCATCATGCTTCACATATTGGTCATATGGGACAACTTTACTATTGCCCATATTATCAATATCTGATTCACAGATTTTAGTTGGTTGTACTTTGTATTGTATCTTTTGCTCATTAACCTCATCATATAATTTTAATACCTTAGAGATGATTGATGCCTTGGAGGAACTGGCCTGTTGTGGTGAAGTAGCCTTAGGAGAGACCATTGGTGAAATGCTAGCCATGAAGACGGTCTGGGCAGTTGGTTTATCATCAACATCTGAGTCATATGCATCACAATCAGCTACCTGAAATGCAGTTGGATGATTCTGACCCATGCCCTGCACTGGCTGCTCATCAACATCAGCATCATAGGTTTTGGCATTTCCCTCAGCAAGAAACAACAACTCTTCTTCATCCAAAACCGCTCCACTATATTGAGCTTGCACCAACAGCATCTTGTCCCTGAAGTACTCTGCATTTTGAGGGCGTTTTGGAGATGTGCAGTTCCTTGCAATGTATCCATCACCACCACAGTTGTAGCACTTGATTGGCTTTACTTGTCCTTGATTGGCATTCCTTCCACGATTCTGATTAACCACATACCCTCCACGTGCAACATAACCTTTCCCTTTTCATACTGTCTTCCTTGAACTGGTTGCAACATAACCTTTCAATCTCTGACAGTAGCTTGATTGTGTGGATTGGATGCAGTTCTGAGGTTATTGTTGGTGTGTGGAGTGGAATTCATATTTTGACTAACCATGAGAGACAGTTGATTGATGAAGTTTTCCATGAGTGTGTTTGAGTCCGGAGGCTTATATGCTGGATCAGGAATGAGCTTGTAATTACCATTACCCGTGGGTATGACTTGATAAGGTTTGGTGGTAATTCCAACATTGGTGTAAAAGATTGTTGAATCATTTGACGAACTTGTTTGTTCCTGTTTAGATTGGAACTGATCAAGAATCATTCGTTCAAACATAGCATGTCTCTCATTCTGAAGCAGGAAGGCATACAGTTGCTCATAGTTGGTGTTCTTTAATCCTTTGGTTAGCTTCACAGAAGTGACAAATTTGTGCCATTCGGGATTCATGTTGTTCACAAACTTTGAGTCCAGTTGAATATTTGGCATGGTCATTTTGATATTTCTCATGTCATTCACAAGCTTGTGGAATCTCACATAATATTCATAGACACTTTCTTCTTGTTTCATCTTAAAGTGCTCAAATTCATCATACAGTTGTGATTCTCTGTTTTCCTTGGTTAATTAAGAACCCGAGAGAAGCATCTTGACATTATCCCAAACCGCCTTGGATTCAGTATTGTGATTGATAAGCTTGTAGATATCTTTTGGAAGACCCTGAAGTATAATGTTTAAAGCCCTGATATCAGCATCGTATCTCTTTTTCTCCTTATCACTGAGCTCATCATACATCTTTGGTCTGTCCAAACCTAAGATCACAGTACCATCCGTAGCAGTTTCAAGTATGTCTCTTGTAGTCTCAATCTGATAAGGTCCTTCGTCAATTGACTTGAGGATGTTGACCCCATTTTCCTTTCCCAAACAGTACAACCTAATTCGTTGAGCCCATGAGTCATAGTCAGATCTGTCAAGCATAGGTGGACGAGTATCTGATACAGCTGCTTGAACATCCTCAGCAACATAAGAGATGATTGTAGGCACATTGTTAGACATGATTACAGATTTCATAGGAGTTTACTAAATCAAGAGAAAACCGTAGAATGTAATTAAGAAGAAAAGCACTAAGTCACAAGAGACAAATCGCATAGACAACAAATCGCTCAAAAGTGACAAGTCGCATCAACTAACAAATGGCTTAAACAATCAACTCGCTTCAATAGGCAAGTCGCTTAACCATACAAGTCGCTTAAACCAAGACAAGTCGCTTAACCAAGACAAATCGCTTAAACTTACAACTTGTTTCAATAAGCAAGTCGCTGAAGAAATGACAAATCGCTTAAGGAACACAAATCGCTTAAAGCCACAACTCGCTTAAATAAGCATATCACTGAAAAGTGACAAATCGCTACTCCGAATAAATCGCACAAGTACAGCCACTACCCTGACAAATAGCTTAAATAAGTTATTTGAAACTGACACAAATCGCTTCCAAAACAGGGACAAATCGCATGTTTGAATACTTTACCGAGACACAAGTCGCTAACTTTAAACTCAACAAAACGCCTCTTTTAAATCCAAAAACAATCTAACCACAATGACTCAAGCTTTCCAAATAAAAACCTAAGCACTTATGATGATTCTAAACACAAAAGTACAATCAAAATCCAAACTTAAACACTATAAATGGTCCAAATGATGCAAATACCACTAAACTTTTTCAAACCCAAAAACCATAAAAAACCACTATAAATCCCAGAATATGTAAGAGAGATGATCAAACCATGGCTCTTGATACCATTTGTAACATATTGGATTTCATAAACACATCAAACCATGATCAAATGGGGCGTACACTTTGAGGTTTTTAGAGAGAGAAAGAGTTAGAGGTTTGGAAACTTAGTGAGAGAAAGTGAAAGTATTATTATGAGCTCCAACCCTCTACCCTGGGAGGTAGAGGGTATTTAGAGTATCTTACATAAACGCCACCTACAGGTTGTGGATCAGGCATACAGTGGGTAAAGACCCGTCCGTCCTCCACGGTATTACTTAACTAAATACTACCTAACATTAAATGACTACGACTACGAGCTTTCTAACGATTACATATGCTTGAGGGTGACCGGCACTTTAATAACTGGATTTATTAAATCCTAACATGTTTAAAATTGACACTAGGATGCCTAATGACAAACCACAAGATACTAATGTGCTTCCACTTCTACAGGAGTAGTTGCCTCTAATCCTAACATTAGCACTTCACAGCTTAAGAGCAAAAACAGGAAGAATAGAAAGTTGCAACGTAAGAGAAGAACAATAAAGACCTTTGAAGTAGAAGAACATACTAGGACTTTGAATAAAACTCATGTTGCACCCACTTTAGACATTGCATTAGACAAATGTAATAGAAAAAGTGATGTAACGAATGCTGAATCTTTAAGTACTTTGAATGTTTTGTTTGAAGCATCTTGTATTGGTTGTCGTAAAAGCATGTTATCTGGTTGTCATGATAAATGCATTGCTAAATCTATCTTATCTTGTAAGCGGAGACATAGAAATCGAACTACCTCTAGACCCACTAATGCTTCTAAGTCTGTGCTAGGTAAACTGCCTTCTAATGTTTCTGCAAATATCATTGATGTACCCATAGAACCCACTTCACCTCCTAGGAAGAGAATATCACCTAGTGCATTCACTAAGACCAAAGCACAAACTAGTTGGACTTGGCAGAGATGGTTACAAAATGTTGGTTTCAGTCCTAGATAGATCTTATGAGCCTTAGAGAAAGTATAGTCAACCTGCGTAATTACAAGAGAACTAAAGAGAACCTTTACTAGAATTATGTTTACACGGAATATAAACACAATACTCAAGAAGACAATAAACACTAAATACTTGATCCTCTATGGATCTATATTAATTTATTAACAATGTTGTTGAAAAACTTACATCAAACCTAGCCGCGAGTTTCTTTTATACTACAAGAAACCATAATGTTGCAGCTTACTAATCACGTAAAAGATATGCACTATCTATTCCTAATTTAACTCATGCATATCGTAACTAAATAACTAATAATACAGAAACTACATATCCGCAGTAACAAGATAACTATCTGTTAATACAAGTAAGCCATAAAAACGTTTATTTATATTTTACGATCTTCTAATGTTTTGTCGATAACAAACGTAAAATCATTTTAATGAAACAAATAAAATACGTAAACTGTTTGAGCCAATAGTTTTCTAACACACTTACGTTTTCACATAAAACGCTAAAACAAGTATAAGTGATTTTATGATTTAGTAATACATATGTACAACAACTAGTGTTTACATATATGGGTAAATATATACTTAAACTAAGTATATACTAAAATGGGTAAAAACTAACAAATGGTATTGACCCATAACCCATGGTTTTATCCAAACCATTTGACTAGGTACATTGAACTCATGAGATACATTGTATCTAATAAGAAACCCATGGATCAACCCATGACCCATGACCCATGACCCATAACCAAAATACCCATGGGTAAAGAGGAGCGTCCCACGGATCCCTAGCTTTACGTTAGCCGAATCCCTTGTGGGAGGGATCCGTGGAATTTGGGGAACAATAAGTTTTCTCCTCTATAAATAGTGAGCCATTTCTTCCTTTTTGCTCACAACTTTCACGCATACTTTCTCCAAGTATTGTACCTCTTTAACAAATGATCCTAAGGGATCTTTCTATGTAGTTTGTCTTTTGTTTTTGTGTGATTCTCTAGGTTCCTCTCAAAGGCGAGATCACCACTTCTTGAAGTCGAGCAAGCTCAAGTCCATGAGTTACCATGCTTCGTCATCATCAAGACAACTGAGGTTCTCCTGTTGATAGTTCTTT
This sequence comes from Chrysanthemum seticuspe, assembly GCA_019973895.1. Classification (NCBI taxonomy): domain Eukaryota; kingdom Viridiplantae; phylum Streptophyta; class Magnoliopsida; order Asterales; family Asteraceae; genus Chrysanthemum; species Chrysanthemum seticuspe. The sequence goes on from BPTQ01000002.1 coordinate 25,914,869, forward strand.
CTTCCTCCGTAGAGATGTTGTGATGAAGGCATTAGTGAAGGATGCAGAAAGAGTCAAGACGAAAGTATTAATGAAGGGTGCTTAACGTCTGTGTCAAAAGCATTAGTGAAGAATGCTAAAGGTGTCAAGCCAAAGGAATTAGTGAAGGATTCCTAGGAATAAAAAAAGTGGCATTAGGGAAGAATTCCTAAGTCGTACAATCAATGAGGTGCATCGTTATACATATAAGTATTAGTTTATTTCCAAGGATGGTGATATCCTTGATGGTGTTGTAACAAGGTGTGGATCTCCTTGAGATTAGGTGTTGTGTTGTGTTGGGTAGTAGTTCCTCCATAGTAATGGAACTAGGTGCTTAGCCTAGTACCTAATAAAGGGTAGGCGACGTTGTGATAGGTGTGGTTTACCTTGGAGTGAAAGAACCCAGTGGTTAGCCTAGTACCGGAAAAAGAGTAGGCGACGTTGTGAAGGCTTCTCCGCCATAAGGAGATTGGTGTCGTGTAGTGTTTATGAACTCTCGAGTAGGTGACTCGGGGAGTGGAGTAGGGCAAGGAAGGTGTCCTTGTAGCCGAACCACTATAAATACTCGTGTCGTGGTTATGTGCTTCTTACTCTTTATCTTTCATTACACATTTATATATCTATCTATCAACATCCAACATGAACAACCAAATAGATTGGCATAAGTTAATCTAAATGTTTTAAAACGAAGTTTTAATTGGTAAAACTATTCAACCCCCCCCCCCCTTCTAGTTTTCCATAATTGGCATCAGAGCTTCGTTACCAAGTTTCTTAGAGTATGTTGTACTTTAAAAAACTTGATACGATCCGTGTATGTTTGAAAACTACAAAGAAGGAAATATTTCAAAACATTTTTTTTCTCGTTCATGTTGGACATTGATAGATCGTTCTAACATACTTGTTTCAAGAAATCTTCAGGCTAGGATCTCTTCAAAACCTTTATTTCTAGTCAAAGAATAATGAAGTCAACCTTCAAGAAAGGATCCAAAAGTAATCACAACCTACTTACACTAAGTACAAAGGATTACTTTAAGAGCTCATGAAGTACTTTTGGTATTATGTCTTCAAAAGCCAAACCAAGAAGCATAATGGTATGTTTACTTTTTCACTAGATAGCTTACATAATTATGTTGATATCATTGTTCTTATTTGTATAAATAAATTGCTAGTCTCTTGAAAAATTCTCTCTTTCGTCACTTTCCCGACTTACTCATCATTGGGAATAGTATTCCTTTTGATTTCGTCAAACTAACGCCGTCGTCACAAATGGATCCTTGATAATTAACTTATCAAATCACGTTGACCAAAACATCCTTTTATTTGAAACCTTTAAACTAATTTTGTTCCGTAAGCTAGTTTATAGCCTACTACAAAATTAAAGCCAAACAACCCTTTTTCTGTCTACAGGCGACGGATCCCACTAGTTGTACTTGCCGGATCCCAAATACAAGGGATCCGGGGGAACCGTAGAACAGAACACAGCTATACGCATTTCAAAAACATCACAGACCAGTTTCCCTCTCCCTACATAACACAAAAACGACTCAACAATTGATTTCATCCTCATAGGACTCCAAACCCTCAAGTATTCCTCACTTGAACACCATTGTAAGTAATTACACTAACTTGTTCTAATTTCCATCATCCTCATCCTAGGGTTTATGGTTACACAATTTCTAAATCAATTAATTCAATTAGGGTTTTTAAAATGAACCATTAAGAGGGACTTTTAACACAATTTGGATTACACTTTGTTCACAACATTGTTAATACAAATCAAAACCATAAACCCATCCCAACTAAGTTTACCTAATTAGAATATTTTTGTTTCTAGGACCAACCATGCCTAAAGCCACTCAACAAGACCACCATGATACCGTCCGTTACCTCACCCATTACTATCGGGAAGAAGGGCTATCAAAAACCGATCGCAAAGTCTTCAAAAGACTTGAAAAATGACTTATTCACGAAGGTCGTGTTGTCAAGGAATGTTTCCTTGAAGATACCGACACTCGTCAGGTTTTCTCGGCAATCAACTTTGATTGTCTTCTTGACATTGATGAACAAATTTGCCCGGTTTTCATCTTTGAATTCTATAAAAGCATTAGGATCATTCGAAACACTGATGATAGCATTTCAATCGCCTTCATCATCAATAAACGAAACTTCATTCTACCTCTCAACACATTGGCTCAAATTCTTCACATTCCTTGTGAAGGAATTTGTATGTATTCTCAAGATTGGGCAATTAACGCTCAAACCCTTGCACTTGATTCTAAACCTATCTACAATACTCCTCTTGATGATCCCAAAACCATTCGAGATACTATCTTCAAGGTTAGGACCAACCAATCCCGTTACAACCGAAACAAAAAGCTCATTCACCGTGATCCTTTTCAAATGGAACTTTTCGAAATGCATCCCATGTTTAAGAAATGGGAAGAAATCCTTAGGGAAAAAGTCATTAGCCTAGTTAGTAACAAGGATCATCCAAATGCATGTCTTGTGCAAATGATCTATTGTCTTATCCACCAAAAGTAATTTAATCTCGCCTATTACACGGTGAGGAGAATGACCGGGGTATTCAAAGCTTCCAACATGGTACTTCCATATGGTATGCTCCTAACACAACTTTGTAAGTATGTTAGTGCATTGCAACCATCTCCTATCAACAATGATCATTTCTTTGCCGATCACGTAATGGTACCTCTTACCAAAATACCACCCTCTAAACGGTTCATGGTCAATGGAAAGAAACCTAAAGCTCTCTCGGACTCCTCGGAAGGAAAAGAAGAAGAAGATGGAGAAGAAGAAGATCTCGACCCCATAGCTAACATTAAATTGGAACCCTTTGATTACTATGAACAACTTCCAACCATTCCAAACGAGACCGCGGAATTCAAGAAATTAAGGGGTATGATTCAAAACCTAGCTTACCACATCACAAAGTCGGGAAAGAGGAAAAGAAAGAGTTGACGAAAGAGACTATAGGATTATGATTGTCTTGAGACACTTAATTTGCGTATGAATGATTACGCTTTAGCACGTTTGTTATGTTTTTCTTGGATATTATTGTTACTACAATTATCTATGATATGTCATATGTGATAATTTGTTTACTTTGCTGTTTAAATTACATGTTATATGTGTATATTGCTTAGTGCAAAATCTGCATTAGCTGCTGTAAAGGTGATGCGTGCCAAACAGTCAAGCTAAATCACTCAAGCCTGCCACTTGTGAATGGCAGACCGTAATCAGCTTAAAACTGCTCAAGCACGAATGCAATGAAGATCTGGGGAGTATAGTGTTTCCCCGGGTCGTTATGTCCCAGCGAGCTATGCAATGGATTATCAAACGTATAGTGATCGAGGAATTTGAACGGAAAAGAGATTTGGAATGAAGATTATAACTAAGGAAAAGCCAACAAATTACAATGGCTTAAATGCAAATTAAAGGAAATTAAAAAGATAAAAACTATTAAATAAACGCTATCACTATAATTAAAATGATGTTTTTGTTTTTATGTTTTTATAAAACTGAAATTAAAAACTACGCGACGTACAAATAAAAATGTGAAACTAAGGCAGTACTAATCCTAAAAATATGAAAATGACATTTTAACAATCCTAATGATAAAAGAAAATTTATAGAAAAAGAAAACTATTTTTATAACTAATTATCTAATTAAAAACTATTTTTAACTATTAAATATTAACCTAAAATACAAGAAAATATGAAACAAAGCTAGAAAAATAAAATTTAGACTTGGAAAAATCTAAAATAACAAACTAGAATTTTCAAAACTATTTTTGTATTTTTCTGATTATTTTTCTATTTTTTATGAATTTTAAACTATTAAAAACTACTTAAATTACTAAAAATTACAAATAAACTATGAAAAATCTGGAAAATTACTTTTTTTACTTTTTATATTTATCTAAACCTAAAAAAAAATGAAAACTTATTTTTTTGAACCTTTTCTGAATTTTTTGTATTAAAAGCTAATTAAAAATGCTTAAAAACTACTTTAAATTAAGAAAAATAGCAAATCAACTTAGAAAAATCTGAAAATTTCAGGAATACTCTAAAATTATATTAGGAAACTAAGAAAAATAGAAAAACAGTAGGTAGTGTGGAGGAAAATGCAACTGCTATGGAATGAGCTTATGAATAAGCACTTTAATAAGCCAAGTGAACATAAACAAGCACTGCACTGGAACAGAGGCTACAATATGCTAAAGTTACTCTAAATGAACTAAAAAGAACAACACTTAACTTCTGAATAGCAATCTACACAGGTTTGATGATTTTGACTAAAGTGTTAAAACAGTTTTTAGGTACCTACTGGCAGTCACAAAATAAGCACTCAAATAAGCTTAAAATCAAAATCCAAATATTAAGACCTAAACTAGACCTAGGTAGCTACTTATAACCAAAAGACCAGACTTTAACAAGCTCTTATAAGCTCTGTGCAGGCTTGCACAAAAGCTGAGAAAACTTCAGCTTAAGCCAAGACTTGTGAGCAGGGCAACTAGGTCCTACTTCACAAGCTTATTTGAGGCTTATGAAAATTTGAAAAAAATCAGTAAAAATGGTAATAAGATAGAAGACCAGTTGAAGTTTATAAAGCCACAAATCTCACTGAGTAAGTCCCAGAAATGAACTCAAAATAATTCTTCCTACATGAGCCCAAAATGACTTTTTACACCTTTGACTTTTGAAGCAGTTGAGAAAATTGACTAAAGTGAACTTTGATTCTAATTTTATGATTGATGTTGATGTAATATGAAGGAACAAGCACAAAGCAAGCAATGTTTAAGACTTCTGAACACAAATCAAGATTTTGCAAATCCAAAACCACAACAGATTAAGCAGTGAGACAGATTTACCAAGATTTTGACTTTTGGAGTTGCAAGCACAGTTTTTATGACTGATATGAGCTCAAATGAGCTCAACAAGCATGAACTAACATGTATCTACCACTGACTAAATTTCTAAGACAGTTTGACACTCAATCCAAACACCCTCTTATACACTGATTTGCAATCAATATCAAAGCTAACTACTGATTCAACAAATATTAATAATCAAACTAAGTCTAATTAACCTAAATACTACTTTTTGAACAGAGTTTAACTACTGGTGACCACTTAAAACAGATTATGCAAAAGAATGATCTTGAACTTACAATCAGTCCCTAGCCACAATGGCTTGCAAACAGTGAGACCAGAACCACTAACCTATCAAATCCAACCCAATGAGCTCTAAACTAACCCATTTCCATCACTGCATCAACCCATTCCAATTCTGCATCATATTTGCCCCGTTTTGACTTTTGTTGACCAATGTCCAAAGGTGATTGAAACTTAAAAGTGAACTCACAAAAAACTGTGATAAGCTAGTTTGAACTTGTTTGAGCTTATAAATAAGCTTATTGAAGCTTATACAACAGATTTTAATTTGGAAAATTTCAACAGTTGAGACAAGATATTAAATGTAAACAAAAGCTTAAATTGAAACTTGATATGAGTTGCAATACACAGAAACACCTTTCTTTAATACAATGGAGCTTGAAAATACAAGTACAAAGCTATTTAAGACTAAGAAAATGAAATTCGACATACATTGTTTTTAAAATAAACTAACTACTCTTCTTGTTGCTTCCTCTTGCCTTTTTATATGCTCCAAACTCTTTCTCTCACCTTTCTGAGTGGATCCCAGCAACAATATCAACCATTGGATGTGTTGGGATCATCTTAGCCGTTTGATGGTTTTGGCGCCAAAACTGGTACAAGCCAGTTGGGACAAGGGAGAGGGTGCATTAAATGTGATGGGTTGTTAGGTGAGGTGGGGGGAGACAAAGGGTAGAGTAGGGGTGGACTGGTAGGCTTGTGTTGGTGGCTGGAGGTGGACAAGGATGTCGGGGAAGACAGGTTTTAGGGGGGCGGGTTATTATATTTTAAACGTTGGGTTTGGGTTGGTTTCGGGTTGGATATTGGATTTGAACCGGGTAAAATGATTGGGCCAAGGGGAGTTGTTTGGGCTTGGGATAATAATTAGGTCCGTTTGGTTTAGGATTAGCACAAGGACCATTAGTGTAACTTCTGAATTTCCAGGGACCAAACATGTACTTTCTGAATTTATGATCCAAGGGCCTATCTTGCCATCTCAAATAATCCAAGGATCACAATTGCCAATTTTGAAATTCCAAGGATTAATTTTGACCATTTTAAAAATTCAGGGACCAAAACTGTAATTTCTCAAATATTTTTGGATTTTCCACCAAAGGACTAAATATGACAATTTATGATTACAAAAGGACCTTTGGTAACTTTTCTTTTAAAATAAATGCCTAGGGACTGATTTTGCCATTTTCTGAAAGTCGGGGGACTGAAACTGCCAATTATGCAAACTTTGCTCGTTTTTCATCTGATTTTGAACATTTTGCATCTGAAACATATAAAATGCACTTTTGAGATATTTTCAGTATTTTGATGCATTTCTGAGCGTTTTTAGACGTTTTGCAGTTCAGATTTGACTAAAAATGATGAGTATTTACACACTCATCAATCCCCCACACTAAACTATTGCTAGTCCCTAGCAATCTTTTGAGAAAAACATAATGGATTTGAATCTCTTTACCAAAAGCCATTACTTCTGGAGTAGCCAAATGTTTCAGTTCAAGTAAGAACCATGGTACACCGATAACCATGTGATTTTGAGCAAACCACCAGCTTCCAACGGATTTGATTTGTCTTTACCAGAAGCCGTTTGCTTCTGGACTAGCCAACTCTTAGATAAATTATCAATATTATCTTTGGTGAGCTGATTACCAATTATGGTTTTTCCACTGCCTTTACCACAAGCCATAATCTTGCGGGCTAGCCAACTCTTCACTTTTAAGGATATGGTGAGCTGAATACCATACAATTTTGGGCAAATTGCAAGCCGTAAACGGATTTGATATATCTTTACCAAGAGCCGTTTGCTCCTGGATTAGCCAATCCTTTTGTTTATTAGACATGGCGGACTGATAACCAATTGAGAAAGTGTAAAACACTTACTCCAAAAAAAAAATTTGGCCAAAAACGGGGGAATTAGGCGGTATAATTACATGATAAAATTCGTGAGAATCCCCCCCACACTAGAGATGAATATTGCCCTCAATATTCAAAGTACCGGCGGTTATGCTGAAACAAAGAACGTGAAAGGGAAATACTACGGCCATTATTTAGAAAGAAGATTATTTTTTTTTTTTTTTTTTTTTTTAGAAGACTTATATACAAAACATGTGGGGCAACCCCCCCCCCCCCACACTAGGGTGGTAGAAAGTAGAAAGAAGAAGCTAAACTGTCAAGTTTTGTCACACAAGCTAGCCACTTGTGAATGGCTAACCGTAACAAACTTAAGACAGCTCAGAAATATGGGTGACAACCCATATGGCATGCCACTGTTTTTGATTACCGAGTCGCTAGCTTGACTCGATCCCCGCATTCATTGGTTCATGGGGAAAGTTTGTAAGTCCGGGACAACCATGGATGGAATGTCCTCTCCAAAGTAATGCTTCACTCGATGACCATTCACTTTAAAATTAGGACCATCGGGTTGAGATAACTCAATGGTACCATAAGGATAAACCTTAACGATAGTAAATGGACCAGACTAACGGGACTTGAGCTTTCCCGAGAAAATCTTCAATCTTGAATTGAAAAGAAGGACTCGATCACCAATGTTGAAAACACGGTTCTTGATTTTTGAGTCATGAATCTTCTTTGTCTTTTGTTTATAGATCAAAGAGTTCTCGTAAGCTTGATCACGGAGTTCATTTAATTCATTCATTTGAACTTTCCTATGATCACCAGCTGTCTGAATATCAAAGTTGGCATGCTTCAAGGCCCAGTATGCCTTGTGCTCGAGCTCAACCGGCAGATGACATGCCTTCCCGTATACAAGCTTGTATGGAGTGCACCCGATGGGTGTTTTGTAAGCTGTACGGAAGGCCCAGAGTGCGTCATCTAGCTTATCCGACCAAGAGGCACGGTTTTCACCAACCGTCCTCTCCAGAATTCTTTTTATCCCCCGGTTAGAAACTTCCACTTGCCCACTTGTTTGGGGGTGGTACGCAGTAGAGGTACGGTGAGTTACACCATACTTTTGCATGACTCTTTCAAATTGGTCATTGCAGAAATGCGTACCACGATCACTGATTATGGCTCGTGGAGTTCCAAACCTAGCAAATAGAGATTTTAAGAATTTCACCACAACTCGGGCATTGTTGGTGGGTAAAGCCTTAGCTTCAACCCATTTTGACAAGTAGTCAACGGCCACGAGTATGTATTTGTTACCACGGGAAGAAGGAAATGGCCCCATAAAGTCAATGCCCCATATGTCAAAAATCTCACACACTTGAATGGCGTTTTGCGGCATTTCATTCCTTTGTGAGATATTCCTGTGACGTTGACAAGCGTCACAGGTTTTGACGAATTCATGGGCATCCTTGTAGATTGTGGGCCAATAGAATCCGGAATCAAACACCTTCTTGGCGGTGTAGTTGGGGCTATGATGTCCCCCAGTAGGTCCAGAATGGCAAGCTTTGAGAATGTCAATAGCTTCCTGACCATACACACATCGCCGAATGACTTGATCCGCGCAAATTTTAAACAAGTAGGGGTCGTCCCAGAAATAATGTTTCACGTCCTTAAAGAATTTATTTTTCTGTTGGGACGACATCCCTTTCACCACAAAGTTACCCGCATGGTAATTTGCAAAGTCAGCAAACCATGGGGTAGAAGAGTCTCCACGAAAAGAAACCATATTGAGTGTTTCGAGAGGAAATGTTTCATTTATTTCCTTTTTCTCGAACACATTTTGGTGAGGGTTCTCTAATCGGGACAGATGATCAGCAGCCAGGTTCTCAGCTCCTTTTTTATCACGAATAATGATATCAAATTCTTGTAGGAGGAGAACCCAACGGAGCAATCTCGGCTTTGCATCTTGTTTTGCAAAGAGATATTTGAGTGCCGAGTGATCCGTATACACCACGCATTTGGTCAAGATAAGATATGGCCGAAACTTCTCAAATGCATACACCACAGCTAATAATTCTTTTTCTGTAGTGGTGTAATGGGTCTGAGCTTCAGTCATAGTTTTGCTTGCGTAGTGGATTGGCTGAAAGTGTTTGGTTTTGCGTTGCCCCAAGACTGCACCGATTGCAAAATCACTTGCATCGCACATGAGCTCAAAGGGTAAATCCCAGTCGGGGGCAACTAGAATGGGTGCTTCCGTAAGCTTTTTCTTAAGTGTTTCAAAAGCTTCGATGCACTCAGGAGAGAAGATAAAAGGATCATCTTTTTCGAGAAGATGGGTCATAGGCCGAGCGATTTTAGAGAAATCTTGAATGAATCTACGATAAAACCCGGCATGACCTAGAAAACTCCTAATACCTTTGACGGTAGTAGGATGAGGTAGTTTAGCAATGACATCAACTTTTGCTCTATCTACCTCAATCTCATTCTTGGAAATCTTATGGCCAAGGACTATGCCTTCTTTGACCATAAAGTGGCTCTTTTCCCAGTTTAGACATAGATTGGTGTCTTCACACCTTTTTAGCATTTTATCTAAATGGGAGAGACATGTATGAAACGAGTCCCCAATGACCGAGAAGTCATCCATAAACACCTCCATAGTTTCCCCGATCATGTCGTGGAAAATGGCCATCATACATCGTTGAAACGTGCCAGGAGCATTGCATAGGCCAAAAGGCATACGTCTGTAGGCAAACGTCCCGTATGGGCAGGTGAATGTGGTTTTCTCTTGATCCAGCGGATCAATGGGGATCTGAAAGTAACCCGAGAAACCATCAAGGAAACAATAGTACTCGTTCCCTGCTAATCTCTCAAGCATCTGGTCCATGAAGGGTAGAGGAAAATGGTCTTTACGGGTGGCTTCGTTTAACTTTCGATAGTCAATACACACACGCCATCCCGTAACCAATCGAGTTGGAATTAACTCGTTTTCTTCATTCGTGACAACAGTAATGCCACCCTTTTTTGGAACACAATGAATTGGGCTGACCCAAGGACTATCAGAGATCGGGTAAATCAAACCGGCATCAAGAAGTTTTAGAACCTCTTGTTTGATAACCTCGTGAATCTTAGGATTCACCTTTCTCTGATGTTGTACTGCTGGTTTGAAGTCATCCTCCATTAAGATTTTGTGAGTACAAAATTCAGGGTTGATACCCTTAATGTCGGAGAGTTTCCAAGCAATTGCTTGCTTGTGTGACTTCAAGACCTTTATGAGAGCAGTTTTCTCCTCCTCAGTTAAGTCTTTAGCAATTATGACGGGTAATTTATCATCACCCTCCAAAAATGCATACTCGAGATGAGGAGGTAGGTCCTTAAGTTCAACCTCGGGAAATTCTTTAGTAGATGATTGTACTGATTTGATTTCCTCAATCGTGATTTCTTTCGGAGGGAGTGAAGGTAATGGATCTTCATTAAGCAATTGCTCAAGATAAAGAATATCTCCCTCCGAATCATAAACACCATCAATTCCAGGCGGAATTGATTCATCAGTAGAAAGAAATTCATCGATCTCTTCCAAAAGGAAGTCACCTCCCTCAAACGGAGTGAGAGAGGGGGAAGAGTCGGCAATGATAGGTTGAGAAGATGTGGTGGAATCTCCACTCACAGAATTATGAAGATAACCAAGAAACTCTTGAGAGTACTCCTCTGAAGCAATGTCAATTAAATCGACTCGATTAATTGATTCAGTATCATAGTTTGAGGAGTACCTCAAAGTCTGATCGAGGTTAAAGGTAACAGCTTCATTACCCACACGTAGAGTGATCTCTTGCTCAAATACATCGATAAGAGCACGGCCCGTTCTCAAGAATCCCCGCCCAACAATGAGGGGAACTCGAGGATCGGCATCGAAATCAACAACAACGAAGTCAGCCAGAAAATGGAATTTTCCTACTTTCACGAATACATCCTCGGCGATGCCAAGAGGACGCGATATAGAACGGTCTGCAAGCTCGAGAGTCATGCAGGTAGGAATAAGTTCCGGAAGAGAAAGTTTCTTCCATACTGAATACGGCATCAGATTGATGCTTGCACCAAGATCGGCGAGGGCAAAGCATTCAATCATCCCAGGAAAAACACAAGGAAGAAGAAATTTTTCGGGATCTCCTAGCTTCTCGGGAAGCTTCTTTAACAGAACAGCTGAGCAGTTTTCGTTCAAAGGAGTTTTAGCCATTTCAAACAGCTTTTCCTTGTTGCTCAGCATGTGTTTCAGAGTAGATGCAAACTTGGGCATCAACATGATGGCATCCGCGAAGCTTATGTCAAAATGAAGTTCTTGGAAAATTTGAAAGAATTTTTTCATTTGATGACTAGCTTTCTCGCGGAGCTTTTGCTCATGTAAACGTGAGGGGTAAGGAATAGAAGTTTTGGATTTAGGGCTACCAACTGGAGGTTCAAAAACAACTCCAGGCTTGGTTTTGGGGACAACTTGAGGATGGACATTGCTGGCACTTCCGTTATTAGTAGGAAGTTCCTTGTCCTTTGTCGCCTCAGGTTCGCTTTCCACTACCTTCGGGAGAGAGGAAGAAGAGGTAGTAGGAATAGCAGGTCCAGCATATGAAGCACCACTTCTGGTTGTGATCGCCTTTGCATCGCCCCTCGGATTAGCGATCGTGTTGCTAGGTAAAGTACCTGAGCCCGAGGGTCGATCATTTAAAGACTTCTTGATGTCAGCAATCTGGCTAACCAACAACCGATTCATTTCCTCTTGGGATTTCATGAATTGTTTCAACAACTCATCAGATGATGGTCCAGTTGGAACAATAGCTTGAGTTTGCACAGGAAAATTCTGGCCTCTATTGTTAGGATTAGGGCCTTGATTCTGAAAATTCCCTTGATTATTACCATGAAAATACCCTTGGTTGAAATTTCCCTGACCTGGGTTTCTATTGAAATTTCCTTGGTGTTGGAAATTTTGATTCTGATTTTGAAAACCGTTGTTTTGATTGAAATTACCTTGGTTTTGAAAACCTTGGTTTGGTCTATTTTGATTTTGATTACGGTTTTGATTGAAACCGGGAGGTCCAGGGTAGTGGTTAGGACGGTGGTTCGGGTCTACAGGAGCACGATATTGATTGCCTCCTTGATTAGACATCCCGCCCACAGCATTGGCTTCAAAAGGGTTACCATCGGTGGCCATACAATTATAGTAAGCATGGGGGCCACCACAGGTAACACAGACTTCCACTTTCTTAACTTCAGCAGGAGGTGAAGTTTATGGAAAAGAGACTTTCTTTTGATTGGAGAGAACCAAAGCTTGAATAGCTTCCGTGAGTTTGTCAATCTTAGCATCGGTGGTAGATTGACTCACGGGCGATGAAGAAGAAGAAGGACCAACACTGACTTGGGAAACAACCGGCTTGCTTCGTGCAGTGCGGACTTTAGACTTGTTTTCAATTATCGCTAAAGCTTCTTTGACAGTTTTGCTTAGGAAATTTCCTCCCGCGGAGGAATTGAGAGAATCTTGATCAGATTGACTCACTCCATTGTAGAAAGTATCGAGTTGCATCAACTCGGAGAAACCATGGTGAGGACATTTGCGAAGCAATTCCTTGAAACGATCCCACGATTCACTGAAGGGTTCATCAAACTTTTGAGTGAATTTGATGATTTCATTTTTTAGACTCGTGGTTTTGGAAGGTGGATAGAATTCATTCACAAATTTCTTCACCAGATCTTCCCATGTCTCAATAGATTGAGGGGGTTGTTTTTCAAGCCAAATCCGGGCTTGCCCCTCAAGAGAAAATGGGAACAGAAGAAGCTTAACAGCATCAGTAGGGACATTCTTATACTTGATGGTAGATGCAATCTTGTTAAACCATCGAATATGAGCATGAGGATCATCCCGCTCAAAACCGTAGAACTGATTTGAAGTTACAAGATTCAGTAACCCGGTTTTGAGTTCAAAGTTTTCAGCCACGATGGCTGGTACAACGATAGCATCTCCATACCCGTCGATGGGTGCCTGGAGAAGCTCACACATAGGGCGTTCTTCCGCCATGATAACGGAAGTAGTGTGAGCAGTCCGGATCTCAGATCCGACTGAAGGAGCAGAAAGTCTACGAACACGCCTTCTTGGAATCTTGACAAGCTCACGAAATGGGCTCACAGATCTAGAAGAGCGAGTGCGCATACACTAGAGTTAACTCTAAGGAAACTCAGAGTTAAGGAGAGAAATGGGAATTATGAAAATCTTTCAGATGAGAATGAGAATTATGAAGACGTTTTATAAAAATTGGGGTGAGAAGAATCTTTATGGGTTTTCTGGTTCTGAAACGTAGATATCACAACAAAATCAATTAACACAAAATCGAGGCAAAACAACAGTGAACTTAACCAATAATCACAATATGAATGGCTTCTTTGAAAAAGGTACACCAATCACAAGGACACAAAGGCAAGTTTTAAATATTTAGTTCGGGAACTTATTATGGTCGCACCCCCAGTTAGGTAGTGCACTGCCTTGGTTTGCGGTGGTAATCTTTTAAGTTGTTATTATTAAAGAAAACGACGAATCTTTTTGTATTTTTATATTTGATACATATATAGAAACAAAAGGAAAATATTTTTGTGTTTTATACGTTTTTGGCTTTTTTGGGTTTTTGGATTTTTTATAAGAAAATATGGATATATATATATATAGATAGATATGGATGATATAAACAAATGAGTGAGTATTCAAACAACTAATCTGCTAAACGGAAGATAGATCAGCACAGCTCCCAGGCAGCGGCGCCAAAAATTTGATGCGTGCCAAACAGTCAAGCTAAATCACTCAAGCCTGCCACTTGTGAATGGCAGACCGTAATCAGCTTAAAACTGCTCAAGCACGAATGCAATGAAGATCTGGGGAGTATAGTGTTTCTCCGGGTCGTTATGTCCCAGCCTTGGTTTAAAAAGGCGTGCATCATTGCATAAATTGCGTGCATCATTGCATTGCTTTTAGGATTTCGCATCGTGATACCTAATGCGAGGTCATCCCAAAATGCACTCGCATTAGACCGCAATTTTCCGCATTTGAGTAATGCTAGCAATGGTCGCAATTGTCGCAATATAGAATTTAGATCATTTTGAAAAAAATAAACCATTTAGAAGAAGATAAAAATATTTTAATGGACGTTGAAAATAGAAGTTTGTGAAAGACGTCTAAAACAAACACAATAACAACATCCAAATTACCCTACATTTAAATTACCCTTCTGTTCAACATCATGCACCATTAACATGATTTGAAATCTCGCAAACAATCATCTTATTACAGCTTCATGTTATACAATAGTTCATATTGCTCTTTGATCATAAATAACGTACATGTTAAATAGTTGAGCTGGAAATCATATGTGTGATTAAAATTTGACTAAAATTTTAGTTTTGCCTTTTGTTGTTGATTTGGTAATGAATGAATTATGATTGTTAGTCGCTGGTATAACTTATCAGTATAACTTTAACACATTATAATATCATGTCATCATGTATATGTATAGAATCATGTATATGTATAGAATAGACTTTAACGTTCATGTTCAACTGCATTACTGCTAACAATCACAAGGATCTAGAAATTATGGAATTCAAGATCCTAAAATTAAGAATAAATTTACATGATCATTATGTTCGAAAGCAATCAAAGAAGGAGTATCTCATTTAAAACAAAATTTAGTTGGAGTTTCTAATGTTGTTTCTAAGTATTTTATGTCCTGACTTAGTGACTTATTTATTTTACAAATAGAATATTTATTATTATTATTTTTTATTTTTATTTTTTTAATCTTTAATCTTTGTGACTTATTTCTAAATTTATTGCATTTACTTAGTAATTTATTTAGTTTACTACGTATAAATAATCTTTTTATTTTTTAATACAAAACGCATCGCGTCCAAAATGCGCTCGCATTCGCAACACGCATCACGCATCGGCCTCTGGGACCTTTAACGCATCGGATCGCAAAACGCAATTTTAAACCAAGGTCCCAGCGAGCTATGCAATGGATTATCAAACGTATAGTGATCGAGGAATTTGAACGGAAAAGAGATTTGGAATGAAGATTATAACTAAGGAAAAGCCAACAAATTACAATGGCTTAAATGCAAATTAAAGGAATTTAAAAAGATAAAAACTATTAAATAAACGCTATCACTATAATTAAAATGATGTTTTTGTTTTTATGTTTTTATAAAACTGAAATTAAAAACTACGCGACGTACAAATAAAAATGTGAAACTAAGGCAGTACTAATCCTAAAAATATGAAAATGACATTTTTACAATCCTAATGATAAAAGAAAATTTATAGAAAAAGAAAACTATTTTTATAACTAATTATCTAATTAAAAACTATTTTTAACTATTAAATATTAACCTAAAATACAAGAAAATATGAAACAAAGCTAGAAAAATAAAATTTAGACTTGGAAAAATCTAAAATAACAAACTAGAATTTTTAAAACTATTTTTGTATTTTTCTGATTATTTTTCTATTTTTTATGAATTTTAAACTATTAAAAACTACTTAAATTACTAAAAATTACAAATAAACTATGAAAAATCTGGAAAATTACTTTTTTTACTTTTTATATTTATCTAAACCTAAAAAAAAATGAAAACTTATTTTTTTGAACCTTTTCTGAATTTTTTGTATTAAAAGCTAATTAAAAATGCTTAAAAACTACTTTAAATTAAGAAAAATAGCAAATCAACTTAGAAAAATCTGAAAATTTCAGGAAAACTCTAAAATTATATTAGGAAACTAAGAAAAATAGAAAAACATTAGGTAGTGTGGAGGAAAATGCAACTGCTATGGAATGAGCTTATGAATAAGCACTTTAATAAGCCAAGTGAACACAAACAAGCACTGCACTGGAACAGAGGCTACAATATGCTAAAGTTACTCTAAATGAACTAAAAAGAACAACACTTAACTTCTGAATAGCAATCTACACAGGTTTGATGATTTTGACTAAAGTGCTAAAACAGTTTTTAGGTACCTACTGGCAGTCACAAAATAAGCACTCAAATAAGCTTAAAATCAAAATCCAAATATTAAGACCTAAACTAGACCTAGGTAGCTACTTATAACCAAAAGACCAGACTTTAACAAGCTCTTATAAGCTCTGTGCAGGCTTGCACAAAAGCTGAGAAAACTTCAGCTTAAGCCAAGACTTGTGAGCAGGGCAACTAGGTCCTACTTCACAAGCTTATTTGAGGCTTATGAAAATTTGACAAAAATCAGTAAAAATGGTAATAAGATAGAAGACCAGTTGAAGTTTATAAAGCCACAAATCTCACTGAGTAAGTCCCAGAAATGAACTCAAAATAATTCTTCCTAGATGAGCCCAAAATGACTTTTTACACCTTTGACTTTTGAAGCAGTTGAGAAAATTGACTAAAGTGAACTTTGATTCAAATTTTATGATTGATGTTGATGTAATATGAAGGAACAAGCACAAAGCAAGCAATGTTTAAGACTTCTGAACACAAATCAAGATTTTGCAAATCCAAAACCACAACAGATTAAGCAGTGAGACAGATTTACCAAGATTTTGACTTTTGGAGTTGCAAGCACAGTTTTTATGACTGATATGAGCTCAAATGAGCTCAACAAGCATGAACTAACAGGTATCTACCAATGACTAAATTTCTAAGACAGTTTAACAGTCAATCCAAACACCCTCTTATACACTAATTTGCAATCAATATCAAAGCTAACTACTGATTCAACAAATATTAATAATCAAACTAAGTCTAATTAACCTAAATACTACTTTTTGAACAGAGTTTAACTACTGGTGACCACTTAAAACAGATTATGCAAAAGAATGATCTTGAACTTACAATCAGTCCCTAGCCACAATGGCTTGCAAACAGTGAGACCAGAACCACTAACCTATCAAATCCAACCCAATGAGCTCTAAACTAACCCATTTCCATCACTGCATCAACCCATTCCAATTCTGCATCATATTTGCCCCGTTTTGACTTTTGTTGACCAATGTCCAAAGGTGATTGAAACTTAAAAGTGAACTCACAAAAAACTGTGATAAGCTAGTTTGAACTTGTTTGAGCTTATAAATAAGCTTATTGAAGCTTATACAACAGATTTTAATTTGGAAAATTTCAACAGTTGAGACAAGATATTAAATGTAAACAAAAGCTTAAATTGAAACTTGATATGAGTTGCAATACACTGAAACACCTTTCTTTAATACAATGGAGCTTGAAAATACAAGTACAAAGCTATTTAAGACTAAGAAAATGAAATTCGACATACATTGTTTTTAAAATAAACTAACTACTCTTCTTGTTGCTTCCTCTTGCCTTTTTATATGCTCCAAACTCTTTCTCTCACCTTTCTGAGTGGATCCCAGCAACAATATCAACCATTGGATGTGTTGGGATCATCTTAGCCGTTTGATGGTTTTGGCGCCAAAACTGGTACAAGCCAGTTGGGACAAGGGAGAGGGTGCATTAAATGTGATGGGTTGTTAGGTGAGGTGGGGGGAGACAAAGGGTGGAGTAGGGGTGGACTGGTAGGCTTGTGTTGGTGGCTGGAGGTGGACAAGGATGTCGGGGAAGACAGGTTTTAGGGGGGCGGGTTATTATATTTTAAACGTTGGGTTTGGGTTGGTTTCGGGTTGGATATTGGATTTGAACCGGGTAAAATGATTGGGCCAAGGGGAGTTGTTTGGGCTTGGGGTAATAATTAGGTCCGTTTGGTTTAGGATTAGCACAAGGACCATTAGTGTAACTTCTGAATTTCCAGGGACCAAACATGTACTTTCTGAATTTATGATCCAAGGGCCTATCTTGCCATCTCAAATAATCCAAGGATCACAATTGCCAATTTTGAAATTCCAAGGATTAATTTTGACCATTTTAAAAATTCAGGGACCAAAACTGTAATTTCTCAAATATTTTTGGATTTTCCACCAAAGGACTAAATATGACAATTTATGATTACAAAAGGACCTTTGGTGACTTTTCTTTTAAAATAAATGCCTAGGGACTGATTTTGCCATTTTCTGAAAGTCGGGGGACTGAAACTGCCAATTATGCAAACTTTGCTCGTTTTTCATCTGATTTTGAACATTTTGCATCTGAAACATATAAAATGCACTTTTGATATATTTTCAGTATTTTGATGCATTTCTGAGCGTTTTTAGACGTTTTGCAGTTCAGATTTGACTAAAAATGATGAGTATTTACACACTCATCAAAAGGTTCTGATCTGCAGTAGGCGGATCCCAGAATTATAACTAGCCGGATCCCTCCCATAAGGGAACCGTGGGATCCGTGACTGCAGATGAGTTATATAGATCTCCTTACATCAAAACAAATCACTGGATCACCTCACATAAGCCTAACATAAGACCTTAGAGCCAGCCAAGTCCTCTCCTAACATGTGATGGCTTGTCACTCACCCATGGCTCACCTAGGACTTAGTTCAAGATTTCTTTTGATTTATCAACACATCAACACTCACCATATTTCCGCTTCAACACTCACAAATTGTTTTTCATCTTCCAAAACACTTAGGTGGACATATTGAACAATTTTAAGAAATTGTTTCTAATCATCTTTATCTCAAAATGGATCAAAATTAGCTTTTCAATTCTTTTAATTTTTGAGGTTTTGTCAAACTCCATCTCAAGCTAAAATCTGATCTCTAGGATCATTTATTATGACGTACCACCACCAAAACTGTCACACCCCCAAATTACCTGTTTTGCAGCGGAATGGAATTCCTGGGGATTGACTGTCATAGCATCACAGTTACAGTTATATTGAACGACCTAAAGTGTCGTTTGAAAAGCACATCGTTTGATATAATAAAACATTCAGAGTTTACAAAAGATAGGTCCCAAAAAGATAGTCATCATTTGCGGAAATAAGTTTGTTACAATTCAAACGATGTTTTAAAGTGCATAAAATCCATGTGAGACGCATCGTCACCGCGACTCTATGATAAGTCCTTATGTATGCCATGAAGTGTATGCCTTAGATACCTGAAAATAAATTGCTAAAAGTGTCAACACAAAGGTTGAGTGAGATCATAGAGTTTATGTAAATGTTTTATACGACCAACACAAGTATAAGCCACGTATGACAAATATGTCACATAAAAATGTTACAATTGCTATAAGCACATGACACCGAAGCTAGACTGATCATGATGTTCGACTCAACAGAGTGTTTTGCCAAACAACTCAAATAATGATAAAAATGAAATGCATCCGTTTGACCAGTTGGGACCACCAACCCGGATGGAGGAGTCACCCTCAACAGATCTGTTCACTCACCCTCGCTTCTTCCGGAAGTAACGGTTCATGATTATGAAATGGGGACATTCAATTGGCAATGAGGTAACTTAAGCAATGTACATGAATTTGAATATACTTGGGCTCGTAATAAAATGATGTGCAATGTATTCTCCCCCGTAGGTTTGAAATAATGTATAAACTTGTAAAACGGGGCTATGAAAACTCACTTGATACAATGATGCGATGGCAAAAGTGAGTACACTAAAATGAAGCGCAAATCTCTAACCGCGACCTATTATGAATGATATGATCTATAATAAGTCATGATGTAATGTTATGCATGCAATTCATATGATATCCATACCACTGGTGCATTTTTTAAAATAAAGTTTATCGTCGAAAAATAAGTTTATAACGTCTTAACAATTTATAAATTACTTTACAAATATTTTCATTGAAATGATATCCTACGATAATCATTTAGTGATTTATTATGAAATTATTGTTTTTCGTCGCAAAACAATATAATTTGACAATTCATGAAAGGGACTAAATGGCAACGAAAAGCTAGTCGTAAAATAATGAATATCGAGTGTTAGAAAACAAACTCAATGGTTTTGGAAAGTTTGTAGCATTATCTCAAAGTCTTAGCTTTTAAATTTTCATCATAGAGGTCTCGATCATGGAGAAAAATATAGGTAAAGTAGGGTACTTGTACCAAAAATATTGTTTAAGGGTAGTTTTCGGCAAAGTTTGAGTGACCGTATTTTATTCGTTACAACCCCGTTTGACGAACCGTTGAACATTTTGGAAAATAGGCTAGGTGAACTTACTTTTACTAGAAGACATCGTTTTCTAAAAAGTATTCTATCGATGTTGGAAACGACCCTCAACATGGTCACTCGCGACAATAATTTTTGTCTAATAGGAAAAATATACAAGTGTTTTATACTTGTATAAAAAGTTACGATAACCTTGTTTAAAATGTGAATAACTTAGTCGTTATAAGTCCGTTTTCTACGTTTTATATGTCCTTAGCTTCATGTTAAAGTATAGTAATATATTTTTGATAAATCGACTCATTTAGATAACGCTTAAGACTCATTTTTTACCCTTACAAATCTGGACAGCATGCTGTTTTTTTTGGAAGATATAGTTTTCGTCGTTAAACTTGAAAATAGTATAACTTCTTCGTTATAAATCCGTTTTAACCTGTTCAAGCGATCACGTTTTCGTTTTAAAGTATATTTTCTGAATATCTAGCCCAAAATAATTTACAAACTGTCAAAATTTCCAAATTTCACAAAAATGATCAGACCACTATTTAATGTTGTCGAAAATGGTTTTTCTAGCGTAATACTTGTTTCAATCACTTCAAATCAACACCAAATCTATTCTATACCTATCATACACCTTCTTAGGGTGTCATGGGTTCCTAAACATCATTAAAAATGATATGTTTCAAGGGATTAATTATAGGATGATATATACTAATTATAAGTACTAAAAACAATAAAAGTGGTATGATTCATAGTATATTTGCATGATTTTCTTACTAGATCATAAAAATACATCAAGTAAGAGTATGAAAGATTAGGAAAATTATTAGAAACTTACTTGAGTGATTGAAGAGTTTTGTTGCAAATTTACCTAATTGATCTTGAGGTTTTTATTTCAAAACCTAAACTAGATCACTAATAGAACTAAATAAACACTTGAGCTTGAAATTTTTGTGTATTCTTCTTGTTCTTCTTAGTTTGGCTGATCACCATAAGAGAAAAAAAAAAGAGAGAGCTTTTCATATTCACCTTGACATATGTGTATGTATGTGTTATTTTTTATTGTTAAATATATTTTAAGTTAAGAATAATGTGTATTTTGTACATACAATTAATTATTTAGTGTAGCGTTAGCTAGAAATAGATTTTAACGGAACAAAATAAAATATATCGAAGTCATAAAAATTTTAAAAATGCATTTCTCACAAGTATTGGGTGAATAAATAATTATCATATCGAAATTTCGTAAACCGTCGTGAATATATATATATATATATATATATATATATATATATATATATATATATATATATATATATATATATATATATATTCACGACGGTTTACAAAATTTCAATATGATAATTATTTATTCACCCAATACTTGTGAGAAATGCATTTTTAAAATTTTCCGGTAATATATATACAAAATAAATCCAAATCTTCCGGTAAACTAATAATATAATTTTTATAGTCTTAAAATGAGTATAAAAATATATTAGGATAATTTTTAGAAGTGTCGGATCAATTATTCAAAATAAATGATCGTGCGATAGCGTTTATTTAATAGGAAAAATATGCGTTAATGAATATGCAAACCCATGCATAAATTGATATGAAATGATGTTACTAATGATATGTAGACTAAATCTAGTATATATGAAATGTCCTCAATGATGTTTCATGAATACGCAGCTAAACCCTTACGGTTACACGTATTTGATACTCGTAAACCTAGTTTACGAAAAATGATGAATAGTGACTCATGAATAGTGATTTTCTCCCGGAATGAATAGTGTTTCATGAATAGTAAAATTTTGAAATAACATTTCAAAATATCAAATCGACTTAAAAAATGATGAATAGTAAAATGATGAATAGTAACCAGTGAATAGTAAATTCCCGAGATGAATACTAAATTTTCAAATTTTGTAAAATGACCTGAAATTACGAATTGTCACATTCGCCAACTCAAAAAGGAATTCAGTCCCTGAATTCAGTCCATGTTGGGTTCTACGGTGTTATCGGTGAAAATGTGAGGATATTTGAGTCACATCGGGTCTTCCCGCGTTTTTCTGAATCGTACCACGCCTTTCCAAGACGAGACTTTGAACATAAATCTGTTGCGAACTTGAAATTCTAATGGTTTGTGACTTATAGAACATATTTCCAATATTTTGCGTCGAATATCGACGTAGCTTTTCTATCTATTTGTTGTTGTTTGTAAATTCTTGATCTATACAATTTCTTTGTTGTTTAATGAAAAAGTTATGGACTAGTGAGTTGGACTTTCCTGATTTTGGCCTGTAAATAAGTGATTGACACCTCAACCATAGAGTGCCTCAATTAGTGCAGTCAATATGTTCATGTGATAACTATTGTTGTAAGGAAACTTGTTCGAAGAAGAATGATTTGCCTAATCATTTCTAGAAAATCATGCATGCTTTAAGTATATCTTCTAATGTTTGAATTGTTCTCTCGCTCTAACCATTGAGCTGAAGATAATGGGCGGTACTCATGTCCCAGTAGGTCCCATGGGAATCTTAAAATGATTGTCATAAGTCTAAGGTGAATTGGCTACCTTATATTAGGTATAATTGAAACAGATACCACGTGTCGCGTGCCAAATTTCAAATTCTTAAGTCTGTCGAAAAGGGCATTATTGTAAAGAATAGATTATGGGTAAGAATTGTGATTCCTCGCGTTTCTAGTTCTAGAGAATGTTATGAATTGAGTCTTCCTTGCCCAAGACGCTTATTCTCCGTTACTAAGATGTTTATTGCTGGATGGTGTCTCTCTTAATTTCTCTTATCGAAATGTTTCCACGCTCGATGTTGTCAAGTCGCAAAACCCTAAATATTTAAGTGATGTGGTGTGGTGGTTGATTTTCAAGATTTGATCTGATATTGAGTGCTTCTAAAATAGTTCATCACTGAGATTGTTATCATGTTAGTAAAAACATAGATATCAGTTCATACTATGCCGAAGAATGTTTGTTTTGATTTCGCTTTAGATGAAGAGTCATTAATTGTCCGATATGTTTAGACCTGTTGCATCTCTTGATAAGGAAGTGAGGTTATCTGTAATTTCTAGAGAACACAATGCCCTAGGGGAAGTTTATATCGATAACCATAATTTAACTCAATTATCCTTTCAGGGAAACTCATTGTAGGGAAGTTCACATATCGTTGAGGCCATGTTTAATGAAATGTTCTGTAGTCTCAGTTAGGAGACTTGGTTTATCTCTATAGTGTTACTTAGTGGGTATTCGCTTTGTACTAAGTCTTGTAACTCGGTCCAGTTGATGCTTTTGAAATGATATAATTTGGCTTCTAGTCCAAAAATAGTGGTTCGGAATGTCTCGTGATGTCTTAAGACTTCTGTTGAGTTTTGAATCGTCTTACTACATACTTCTAGTCCTTGTTGGTAGTCCTAGAATGCTTTCATTGTTTTCTTGTATCGAGGAATCCTCCTCATAGATGATATAGAAAGTCTTTCCTAAAAAGGTCACTAGTAAAACTTCAACTTATCGGTTGAGTGAGTGACGAATGGCGTAGATATCTATAGAGTGTTAACAAAAGAGATATTTATGAGCAATTTATATGATTGCAAAGCTTTGATTTTGAATGAAGATTGTTTTTGGAAATTTGAAATGATGCTTGTTTCTTTTATGACATAATCCTTCCTAAATTATACATAGGTGATCAGGCTATGTATAATCGAGGACAAATGATGTGATGCTTGGTTTTGTTGAAATAGTATTATGTTTCTACGAAGTTTTAGATGGTATTCAACGTGTGATTTTGTAAAATAATTGCTCGAACAATTTTTCAGAGTAACATGAAAATCGTTTCGCGTAATGATAGTAAATAGTTGATAAAATGACTGAAAACCAATTGATAGGGTGGTAACAAAACAACTTGTTTTAAAACTTTATGAAACAACGTTTCTAAGATGGTGGTAAAATAGCTTGAAATAAAATTAAGTGAAATAATTTCATGAAGTGGTAGCAAAATAACTTGAAATAAAATTTGTTGAATAGTTTGTAGGATATATGGGAGAACCTCATAGAGTAGTAATAGTCTCCTAATTAGTCAAGAATAAAGTTGGCCTAATCCCTAGTAAGATAACGGTATATTGTTGGGAAATAATTGAAAATTTGGAAATTGGAATAGGGAATGAAATAAACAAAGGTGGTGGTTATCGTGGAGATAATAAATGATAAGGATTACATTAGATAGAAAGGTACTTATTATCTATTCTTGTTGATGGTCTAATCATGTCTCAAGTGTAGGAGCAGTAGGCTGTCTAGCAGCAATAGCTTTGAAACTCTCACAATCCTCAAACCTATAAGATGGTGTAGTGTCTATAGTCTTAGTGAAAGATGGTAATGATGTGTAAAATCATGCACGCTTCCCAAGTTGCAAGTCATATGTATGAGTAGTGTCTATGAGATGTGATGGCACGGATGGTGCTCTAGATGATAATGATGATGATGATGGAAATCCTAGTGGTAAGTTAGGAGATAATGGTGAATGAGATACTACTCTCTTTCGTGTTGTCTCGCGAGGTTTCAGAGGTAAAGCTAGAGTATGCACTATTGAACGACTAATAGTGGTATGAGTAACTAATGGTGGTTGTATTACATGAGTAGTAAGTGACCTAAGAATGAGGGTAAGAGAATGTACTATCTTACTTGCAGTAAGCATCCTAATAGGTCCATTAGGACTAAGCCTGTAAGTCCTACCAAATGGTATAATCTGTCCTGACAGAATGATAAAAACTGTCCTGATCCTACAGTGAATCAATGGTGATTGTGATGGTGTAGGTGCCACTTCGCCCTCCTCAAAGGGTCCAGTCTCCACATCGGATAATATGTGTGGAAAGTCTGGTGTAGAGTTAACTAATGTTAAAACTATAGTAGGGAATGACAAGGTATCCTCCATGTCAGAGTCTGATGTGAGTATGAAGGGATGGGTATCTGAAGACATTAATGTGACAATCGATTTGAAATGAAAGTAAATAACCCGCATAATATGCGTATAAAACCGCATGTAAAGTGAATATGCACTTAAGATGAAATGATGAGATGCTATGATGATGTAGTTATAGTCTAGGGTCAATGATACAACCTAGTTCTCTATAACCGAAGCTCTGATGCCAATCTGTCACACCCCCAAATTACCTGTTTTGCAGCGGAATGGAATTCCTGGGGATTGACTGTCATAGCATCACAATTACAGTTATATTGAACGACCTAAAGTGTCATTTGAACAGCACATCGTTTGATATAATAAAACATTCAGAGTTTACAAAAGATAGGTCCCAAAAAGATAGTCATCATTTGCGGAAATAAGTTTGTTACAATTCAAATGATGTTTTAAAGTGCATAAAATCCATGTGAGACGTGTCGTCACCGCGACTCTATGATAAGTCCTTATGTATGCCACAAAGTGTATGCCTTAGATACCTGAAAATACATTGCTAAAAGTGTCAACACAAAGGTTGAGTGAGTTCATAGAGTTTATGTAAATGTTTTATACGACCAACACAAGTATAAGCCATGTATGACAAATATGTCACATAAAAATGTTACAATTGCTATAAGCACATGACACCGAAGCTAGACTGATCATGATGTTCGCCCCAACAGAGTGTTTTGCCAAACAACTCAAATAATGATAAAAATGAAATGCATCCGTTTGACCAGTTGGGACCACCAACCCGGATGGAGGAGTCACCCTCAATAGATCTATTCACTCACCCTCGCTTCTTCCGGAATTAACGATTCATGATTATGAAATGGGGACATTCAATAGGCAATGAGGTAACTTAAGCAATGTAAATGAATTTGAATATACTTGGGCTCGTAATAAAATGATGTGCAATGTATTCTCCCCCGTAGGTTTGAAATAATGTATAAACTTGTAAAACGGGGCTATGAAAACTCGCTTGATATAATGATGCGATGGCAAAAGTGAGTACACTGAAATGAAGCGCAAATCTCTAACCGCGACCTATTATGAATGATATGATCTATAATAAATCATGATGTAATGTTATGCATACAATTCATATGATATCCATACCACTGGTTCATTTTTTAAAATAAAGTTTATCGTCGAAAAATAAGTTTATAACGTCTTGACAATTTATAAATTACTTTACAAATATTTTCATTGAAATGATATCCTACGATAATCATTTAGTGATTTATTACGAAATTATAGTTTTTCGTCGCAAAACAATATAATTTGACAATTCATGAAGGGGACTAAATGGCAACGAAAAGCTAGTCGTAAAATAGTGAATATCGAGTGTTAGAAAACAAACTCAATGGTTTTGGAAAGCTTGTAGCATTATCTCAAAGTCTTAGCTTTTAAATTTTCATCATAGAGGTCTCGATCATGGAGAAAAACATAGGTAAAGTAGGGTACTTGTACCAAAAATATTGTTTAAGGGTAGTTTTCGGCAAAGTTTGAGTGACCGTATTTTATTCGTTACAACCCCGTTTGACGAACGGTTGAACATTTTGGAAAATAGGCTAGGTGAACTTATTTTTACTAGCAGACATCGTTTTCTAAAAAGTACTCTATCGATGTTGAAAACGACCCTCAACATGGTCACTCGCGACAATAATTTTTGTCTAATAGGAAAAATATATAAGTGTTTTATACTTGTATAAAAAGTTACGATAACCTTGTTTAAAATGTGAATAACTTAGTCGTTATAAGTCCGTTTTCTACGTTTTATATGTCCTTAGCTTCGTGTTAAAGTATACTAATATATTTTTGATAAATCGACTCATTTAGATAACGCTTAAGACTCATTTTTTACCCTTAAAAATCTGGACAGCATGCTGTTTTTTTCGGAAGATATAGTTTTCGTTGTTAAACTTGAAAATAGCATACCTTCTTCGTTATAAATCCGTTTTAACCCGTTCAAGCGACCACGTTTATTTTAAAGTATATTTTCTGAATATCTAGCCCAAAATAATTTACAAACTGTCGAAATTTCCAAATTTCACAAAAATGATCAGACCACTATTTAATGTTGTCTAAAATGGTTTTTCTAGCGTAATACTTGTTTCAATCACTTCAAATCAACACCAAATCTATTCTAAACCTACCATACACCTTCTTAGGGTGTCATGGGTTCCTAAACATCATTAAAGATGATATGTTTCAAGGGATTAATTATAGGATGATATATACTAATTATAAGTACTAAAAACAATAAAAGTGGTATGATTCATAGTATATTTGCATGATTTTCTTACTAGATCATAAAAATACATCAAGTAAGAGTATGAAAGATTAGGAAAATTATTAGAAACTTACTTGAGTGATTGAAGAGTTTTGTTACAAATTTACCTAATTGATCTTGAGGTTCTTATTTCAAAACCTAAACTAGATCACTAATAGAACTAAAGTAAAAGCCATAAAATAACAACGTACTTTTCAAATTTTGCCGACTTGAAACACTTACTTTTTTATTATCTTACTTCACCACCAAACTTTCAAAATTTGTTCCGACTTCACCTATATGACCCGTTTATACTAAAATAATAACTGGAATGATTATATCATCCTTGTATTTTTTAAAATTTGTTCCGACTTCACCAACGAACTTTCAAAATTTGTTCTGACTTCACCCATATGCCGAGGGTAATTTCGTCATTTCAGTTATTATTTTAATATAAACGGGTCATACGGGTGAAGTCGGAACAAATTTTGAAAATACGTTGGTGAAGTAAAATAATAAAAAAGTAAATGTTTCAAGTCGGCAAATTTTAAAAAATACGTTGTTATTTTATGACTTTTACCCAATATCTTAACCATGGGTAAATTGTAATTTAGTTGTCAAATTGTACAAGTAACTTTGATGACTAGGGGAATGTGTCGACAAGATCAAAATAGGGAACTAGGTGATGCATTTTTTATTGTTAAATATATTTTAAGTTAAGAATAATGTGTATTTTGTACATACAATTAATTATTTAGTGTAGCGTTAGCTAGAAATGAATTTTAACAGAATAAAATAAAATATATCGAAGTCATAAAAATTATAAAAATGCATTTCTCACAAGTATTGGGTGAATAAATAATTATCGTATCGAAATTTCGTAAACCGTCGTTATATATATATATATATATATATATATATATATATATATATATATATATATATATATATATATACAAAATGAATCCAAATCTTCCGGTAAACTAATAATATAATTTTTATAGTCTTAAAATGAGTATAAAAATATATTAGGATAATTTTTGGAAGTGTCGGATCAATTATTCAAAATAAATGATCGTGCGATAGTGTTTATTTAATAGGAAAAATATGCGTTAATGAATATGCAAACCCATGCATAAATTGATATGAAATGATGTTACTAATGATATGTAGACTAAATCTAGTCTATATGAAATGTCCTCAATGATGTTTCATGAATACGCAGCTAAACCCTTACGGTTACGCGTATTTGATACTCGTAAACCTAGTTTACGAAAAATGATGAATAATGACTCATGAATAGTGATTTTTCTCCGGGAATGAATAGTGTTTTGTGAATAGTAAATTTTGAAATAACCTTTCAAAATATCAAATCGACTTCAAAAATGATGAATAGTAAAATGATGAATAGTAACAGGTGAATAGTAAATTCCCGAGATGAATAGTGAAATTTTCAAAGTTTGTAAAATGACCTGAAATTACGAGTTGTCACAAAAACTGTTAGTGTTATCCTTGAACATCCATTGGTAGTTAATTAGTCCCATTTTCCTTCCATAAAAAGCAATCATTTGCTATATCATTCCTTACTCTTGATCATTCATGTACACCCATTATTCAAGTACACCATCAGTTAAGATAGTTAGGAGGACTGAAACACTCAAAATGGTATAGGTCTTAGACCTTAGAAACATCATCTTTATTGTAAGATATAGGATTTCACAAACACATCAAACCATAATCACTTGAGGCGTATACACAATGTTTAGAGAGAGAAAGTTCTAGAGAGAGAAAGGGAAGAGAGTTGGGAACTAAGTGAAACAAAAAAAAATGGTATTGAAGCTCCAGCCCTCTACCTTGGAAGGTAGAGGGTATTTATAGTGTCTTACAATAAACGCCTCCTACGGGCTGTGGATCAGGTATACAGTGGGTAAAGACCCGTCCGTCCTCCACGGTTTTACTTAACTAACTTCTTACTAACATTAAATAACTACGACTACGAGCTTTCTAATGATCACATATACTTGAGGTGACCGACACTTTAATGACTGAATTTTCTAATTCCTAACAATCTCCCCCAAAGGGAGGTCACCTCAATTTACACATAATACAAACAGATATTACATTAAGATTGTTCTTGAATTCTTGTTTAAGTTCTTTGCTCAGTAGCTCGTAGTCATTGATTCTTCATGTTATCCATGTTTGAATAATTCAAGTGGAGGTCTTTAACTGATCCACGTGATGATGAGTTTTGAGACAGCTTTGAGATCATCAGCTTGCGTAAATCTCCGACTCTTCCATTGTGGTGTTGACATTATGTGACGTTGTGACAGTGGACCGACATGCTCACATTCTGGATCATGATTTCTTCTTATCAGAGTAGCGGAAGCTTTAGTTGATTCATGATATTTGTAGCAGCGTAGCAGAGGCATGGAGTGAGAATATCATAGTCATTGATGTACTAATCATGATTTCTTTGGAAATGAATGTGTTGTGTGAGCATGTGATGAGTGCTAATTCACTCATCGTTTTTACCCGCCTAAGACCACTAAAATGACTAAAAACACCCAAATACGATCAAAATATGTCAAAAATATCCTCGGAGTGTGTTTTGTGTCTTGCAGGTACAAAATGATGGAAAACAGAGCGAAAACGAGGAAAACCGAGCCGAAATCAGAAAAAGTGCTTTGCGGACAGAGCCGGGAGTGGATTTTCTACATTTTTAGAACCCGAAACCATAATACCCATTTACCCGTCCCCTTTTAGACCCAAATATCCAAATAAATCCCGATTTTACCCAAAGCCCATTTTCATTTTCGTAAAATCTAAAATTTTACTTAAACCCAATTTTTAGTTTTCAAAAAAAAAAAAAAAAAAAAAAAAAAAAAAAAAAAAAAAAGTTTAAAACACAAATTACATTTTTACTTTAAACTCTTTTAACAAAATAAATAAAAACCCTTTACTTCTTAACCCAACCTCTTTTAACCTTCCTTCTCTATTCCATCCCAACACAGATAACACAAAAAAATAAAAAAACCAAACCTCAAAACACCCTTTTTGCCCGCCAAACTTTCACCATCCTTCCCTGTCCCTTTCCTTCCCAAAAACCCAGGCAAGCTTCACATGTTCACCTATGGTTTCCCTCCTCCTCTTCACATGTTTCCCCTCCATGTTGGCAATCCACACCTCTACAAATGCCCATCTAACGGCTGTAATGAATTCTTGGTGGTAGTTGATGGCTGTGATTGAAGGAAGAAAGCACAAGATGAGATTTTTGCTTGTTTGCACTCACAAAGAAAACACAAAAAGAAGCAGACAGGAGTGAGAACCAAAGACTTTAGTTTTATTCTTTTAGTATAAATAGGCAATTGTAGAATTTGTAAAAGTTTGTCTAGAAATCTTGTTCTAGTCCCAATTTTAAATTCCTTTGTCATTTACTTTTTATTGTAACCTTTAATTTCCAGTTAATGCAATTTCCAGTTCTGTTTTAAATTCAAGTGTTGCAGCTTATTTTTGGTTCAAGTAACTTGCATTTTTCATATTTTAAGGTTTGTTGAATTTGTTTTACAGTCACTTTAGAAATCAGTTGTGTGATTCAAAGTAGGACATTTTAAGTTCCCTCATATTTTTTTTAGTCACTTCCTAAAGGTGTGTTTGGTTCAGGCTTTTAACTGGTGAAATTCGTATCTTTTACCCGTTTGACTTCCCAAGTCAAACTCTTTTTAGATGCCTTAGGTTAGTTACAAAGAGTAGAGAACGTTTCCATAAGTTTTGGACATGTTTGGGTGATAATAGAAAAAAAAAAGTTTTTTTTTTGTCTTTCCGAAGCTGCACAGGACAGCAGCTTATGCTGCTGTTCTTGGGCATTTTTCTTGGTCTATTTGATATTGAAATTGTGTTAATTTGGTTGTTATTAAGCCCCTGCATGCCCAACTTACTCTAGTGTCAGTTTCTAGCTTTCAAGTCACCTCTAGCTTAGTCAAAACTTAGTTTAAAAACTGCCTCTGTCAATTTTTTTTCTTGTACTGCATCAGTAAAAAAAAATGGCCTAAACAAGCTGAATTCAGCTTATTTTTAAGCTGGTTTAAGCCTCTTTCTGCCTTCACTTGGTTTTTCTTGCATGTCACTTGTGCTAACTTGATTCTTGTAGCTGGTACCTGCCTTGGAAGCTCATTTTTAAGCTTAAAATAAGCTCAAAAAAGCTACAGCAGGCTGTTTCGGGGACTGCACCTCAGCAGACCTCATTTTTTTTTTGTGCTTTTCAGGTTCCTTCGTTAGCTTATCAGCTTAACTTCAGTTCAGCAGGTTCTCCTCATTTTTTTTAGCTTTTAAATGATTAATTATTGCTTATTAGGTTCCATAGATTGCTTATTGTAAGTTGTATATTAGATTCCAGCTTCTTACAAGCTTCTTGATAGCTCCGTTGTAGCTCTTAGCCGCTGTCCCAAACGGTCCCTTAGCTTATCCTTTTTAGTCACTATTGTTGCTGTTACAATAAGTGCTTATTTCACTTTAGCTCTAGCTTATTTGACACTTTTTAGAATAGATTTAAAAAAAAAAAAAAACTAAGTACTTGTTTTTCCCCTTTGGCCCCTTTGTAAGATTCATGCAGTCAAGTTCTTAGCTCATTAGTTTCATTGAATGTCTGCTTGGTTTTTACTTGTAAATTTGTTCTAAGTTTTGGAGTTTAATCTGTTGTTAATCTGCTCTTTAGTGTTAGGATTAGTCTAATGTTAGTAAGGATTGCTTACTGTTAGTTAGTATAGTTCAAGCCAAAGAAAAAAATAAGTAGCCAAAAAGGACAGGGGTAGGATTCGACCCCCTGACCTCCTGCCCCACGAACACCTCACAACATCACCTGCTCCCAACACGCCCTTGGGACTTTCTTGTTTTAGTTTGCAACATCAAATACTTAACTTATGTTTGCCCATTTTAGCTTATTTGTCTATTTAGCTTTTTAACTGCTTATTCCTTTAAGTTTTTTTTCCCCATTTTATTTTTCTTAGGCTCATCTTAGTATCTAGTAGTTTTCATAAAATTTTCAGATTTTTCAAAAATGTTTTAGTATTTTTAATATTTAATTTCTTACTTTTTAGTTTTTAATTCGTAATAAATAAAATAAAACTCAAAAAAATATTCCGCTTTTTCCTAAAATTATTTTTAGTCGTTTAGAATGTAGGAAAATTAGTTTCGTACTCATAGGACTTAATTTGCAAAATTTTACGTTTATGACTCGGGATGTTTGCCGTTTTTTTTACGTTTTTACGTTTTAGCACCCTATGACTTAGTGTAGCTTCGTTTTATTATTTTTTAGGCTTAGTAGTAGTTTATTTTGTGTTTATATTGTTTTACATGCTTAATTTTCTATTCCGTGCTTTAATTTGTAGATTAGCGAAATCAAAATCCAAAATTCGTTCAACCAATTCAAGTTCTAATCACAAAACTCAACGAATCCTTCCATTCACACCTCGTTGGGACACGACCCGGGGAAATCACTTTCCCGGTATCACTTTTATCACACCCGTGAGATTTGATACGTTACCCTTTTTCCTAAAAGGATAATTTGTCGAGTTTTACGGTTACTTTGATATACGTTGATAATTGTGTTTGTTTTACACGAATCAAATTTTGGCGCCGCTGCCGGGGAGGTGTGTTGCGACAATATCGTGAATTTTTTGCGATTAGTGACTTGAAGAACCTTCCTCGTGAAGTTATTGTTTTTATAAAAATACAAAAAACCAAAAATATTCTTCTCATTCCTCTTATTCGTTGATTCTATTTCTCTTACCCTCTTTTGCCGTTTAATTCTATCCTTCATATCCTCTCGATCACTCAATTCTATTTCTTTAACCCTCTACATGTTTAATTCTCATGGCGACGATCGATTATCGTCGTTGTTTTCATTGCAAAGGACGTATGGAAGAGGATCAAGTTTATTGTCTCAATCATGAATGTGTATGTAAGCGATGTGGTAGGGCTGGTGCAAGCAAATATTGCTATTGGTGCGAATTATCCGATAAAAACTCTCTCGATGATTCTCCTAGTTTTTCTGACCACCCGCCACAACCCGAGATTTGCTCTATTGTTTCTGAGCCTAAACCGTCTAGAATTGATCAAAATCTTTCGCGGTTTACGGTTAAGGTTAAGAGAAAAGAGCAAGAACCGGAGACCAAAACGGAAATGGTGGAAATTGCTAGCTCTGAGAGCACACCATTTGTCCCACCTCCGGAATCTTCAAAACCTTTTTCGGACGATTTCATGAACATTGTTCAAAATTGCTTAAATGAATTTCGTCAAATTTCAACTTCAGGAAATACCGTTTTACCTACCAATTGTGATGTTGTTGAGCCCTCGATTCCTACTCCCGTACCCGAGATATCTTCATTCGATCAAGAGTATTGCTGCGGTTGTGGAGACTTGTTACCACAAGGTTTTCGTTGTTACAAATGTATGTGCGAGTGGTGTGGAAACTATCTTGTCAATGGATGTTGTTCGATTTGTGCCGAGAATTCATTCACTTATGATTCTAACCCGAACTCTTTCAATTATCCTCAAAACAATTTCAACTACCCTCCACAAAATTCATTCGAGCCACAACCGTACTATCAAGATTTCAATGATTCATCGTTTCAAAGTTTCTCTCCCCAATACCCTCATTGTGCTAAGTGTGGGGGTCCTCATGATGATTATCAATGTCAATCGTGGAATCAAAATTACTATGGACCTGATCCTTGTTATAACACTTCCGGATTTGACCACATCCAACCCCCACAACTTCCCGTCATTGATCAATTTCCTCGTATAATTCTTGAAGAACTCTCTGAGGAACAAGCAGCTCGCAACGAAAGATATTTAGCCGATGAACGAGCAGCTCAAAAGCTTATCCTATTTAACGAAGCTTGCCGTCTCGATGACGAGGATGAGGAGGATTGGGAGATGACAAAGGACAAAGTGCATATCTCAAGCCCACAAAGTACCACACATGTCCACTCTCCGCCCTCATATTGCCTATCTACCATAGAACTTTCGGATACACTTTTAATGGGGGACGAGCATCTTATCACTATTCCGGAAACGGAACCGTCTTGTGCTGAGAACCTTGTCTCAACCCCAAGTGAGTCCGAGGTTATGTGTGATGAGCCTCTTAATGATGATTCTTCTCCCACCCCAAAAGTTTCTGTTGAGGTGATTTCCGAGTCTGAAAATGATTATACGTCATTTGATGATTCTTTATCGTGTGGAGACATCGAGTATGTTGAGGAAATGCCTTCTGAGCTCGTCAGCTTAGAAGAGGTGAGAGATGTTGATCCCGATGATCTTAATATGGACACTGATTTTGAAACGGATGATGAAGATATTCTCGTTGTGTCCAAGAAACCTTTTGCTATGGCGTTCACTAATCCTCTGTTTGACTTTGATTCTGAATTCACTCTAATTTATGATAACCCCATCTTTGATATTCAGAATGAGGATAATGACGTTTTTACATCTCCTTCTTTACCCGAAGAAAAGAATAGTGGCAATCCCACTTCGACGTTAGACCTTCTCGAGGAGTTCTCCGATGAACTCGCTCTCGTTGATCATTCTCCACCGGGAGATGATAATGCTCACTTCGACTTTGAAGCCGACCTTACCGAATTGGAAAATCTTCTTTACAATTGGTCTTCTGATAATTCGTCGAGTGACACTATTATTGAAGAGGTCGACTTTCTTTCTCCGGATGACTCGATACCTTCGGGTTTTCAGAGTGACGATTATGGCTTAGGTCCCTCATCCACTCGTCCGCCTGCTAAACCGCCGGATGATGGAACCTCTTCTGAGCCTGATACGGACATTTTCATTGCTACAGTGGTGGATAAGATTTCCGAACATTCCGTCAATGTTCCTCAATCTAATCTTTTGCTCACCCATCCCACCCGTTGTCAATCCATTGACACTTTGCCTTCTCCTCCCATTTCTTCTCCATGTCTTAACTCCTACGGGAGTGAAGATACCATCTTTGACCCCGGCATTTCTCATTCTTTTGAGCCAGCTATATCTCATCGGAGTGGAACTTTCAGCACATTCAATGTTTATCTAAACCATTTGAATGAAAGTCCGATGGCGATTTTCTATTCCACTTGCTCCCCCATGGACCAATGAATTCGGGGTCGAGTCAAGCTAGCGACTCGGTTAACAAAAACGGTAGCATGACATGGGTTTTCACCCGTGTGTACCACCCTAGTGTGGGGGAGTTGCCCCCCGCTGTTGTATATAAGTTTTCTAAAAAAAAAAAAAAAAATCTTTCAAATAATGGCCGTAGTATTTCCCTTTTACGTTCTTTGTTTCGGCATAACCGCCGGTACTTTGAATATTGAGGGCAATATTCATTTCTAAGTGTGGGGGGGAATTCTCACGAATTTTATCATGTAATTATACCACCCAATTCCCCCATTTTTGGCCAATTTTTTTTTTATGGTCATCAGTCCGCCATGTCTAATAAACAAAAGGATTGGCTAATCCAGGAGCAAACGGCTCTTGGTAAAGATATCTCAAATCCGTTGACGGCTTGCAATTTGCCCAAAATTGTATGGTGTTCAGCTCACCATATCTTTAATTAGTGAAGAGTTGGCTAGCCCGCAAGTTTATGGCTTGTGGTAAAGGCAGTTGGAAAACCATAATTGGTAATCAGCTCACCAAAGATAATATTGATATTTTATCTAAGAGTTGGCTAGTCCAGAAGCAAACGGCTTCTGGTAAAGACAAATCAAATCCGTTGGAAGCTGGTGGTTTGCTCAAAATCATATGGTTATCAGTGTACCATAGTTCTTACTTGAACTGAAACATTTGGCTACTCCAGAAGTAATGGCCATTGGTAAAGAGATTCAAATCCATTATGTTTTCTCAAAAGATTGCTAGGGACTAGCAATTGCCTAGTGTGGGGGAATTTGATGAGTGCTTATTCACTCATCGTTTTTACCCGCCTAAGACCACTAAAATGACTAAAAACACCCAAATACGATCAAAATATGTCAAAAATATCCTCGGAGTGTGTTTTATGTCTTGCAGGTACAAAATGATGGAAAACAGAGCGAAAACGAGCAAAACCAAGCCGAAATCAGAAAAAGTGCTTTGCGGACAGAGCCGGGAGTGGATTTTTTACATTTTTAGAACCCGGAACCATAATACCCATTTACCCGTCCCCTTTTAGACCCAAATATCCAAATAAATCCCGATTTTACCCAAATCCCATTTTCATTTTTGTAAAATCTTAAATTTTACTTAAACCCAATTTTTAGTTTTCAAAAAAAAAAAAAAAAAAAAAAAAAGTTTAAAACACAAATTACATTTTTACTTTAAACTCTTTTAACAAAATAAATAAAAACCCTTTACTTCTTAACCCCACCTCTTTTAACCTTCCTTCTCTATTCCATCCCAACACAGATAACACAAAAAAATAAAAAAACCAAACCTCAAAACACCCTTTTTGCCCGCCAAACTTTCACCATCCTTCCCTGTCCCTTTCCTTCCCAAAAACCCAGGCAAGCTTCACATGTTCACCTATGGTTTCCCTCCTCCTCTTCACATGTTTCCCCTCCATGTTGGCAATCCACACCTCTACAAATGCCCATCTAACGGCTGTAATGAATTCTTGGTGGTAGTTGATGGCTGTGATTGAAGGAAGAAAGCACAAGATGAGATTTTTGCTTGTTTGCACTCACAAAGAAAACACAAAAAGAAGCAGACAGGAGTGAGAACCAAAGACTTTAGTTTTATTCTTTTAGTATAAATAGGCAATTGTAGAATTTGTAAAAGTTTGTCTAGAAATCTTGTTCTAGTCCCAATTTTAAATTCCTTTGTCATTTACTTTTTATTGTAACCTTTAATTTCCAGTTAATGCAATTTCCAGTTCTGTTTTAAATTCAAGTGTTGCAGCTTATTTTTGGTTCAAGTAACTTGCATTTTTCATATTTTAAGGTTTGTTGAATTTGTTTTACAGTCACTTTAGAAATCAGTTGTGTGATTCAAAGTAGGACATTTTAAGTTCCCTCATATTTTTTTTAGTCACTTCCTAAAGGTGTGTTTGGTTCAGGCTTTTAACTGGTGAAATTCGTATCTTTTACCCGTTTGACTTCCCAAGTCAAACTCTTTTTAGATGCCTTAGGTTAGTTACAAAGAGTAGAGAACGTTTCCATAAGTTTTGGACATGTTTGGGTGATAATAGAAAAAAAAAAGTTTTTTTTTTGTCTTTCCGAAGCTGCACAGGACAGCAGCTTATGCTGCTGTTCTTGGGCATTTTTCTTGGTCTATTTGATATTGAAATTGTGTTAATTTGGTTGTTATTAAGCCCCTGCATGCCCAACTTACTCTAGTGTCAGTTTCTAGCTTTCAAGTCACCTCTAGCTTAGTCAAAACTTAGTTTAAAAACTGCCTCTGTCAATTTTTTTTCTTGTACTGCATCAGTAAAAAAAATGGCCTAAACAAGCTGAATTCAGCTTATTTTTAAGCTGGTTTAAGCCTCTTTCTGCCTTCACTTGGTTTTTCTTGCATGTCACTTGTGCTAACTTGATTCTTGTAGCTGGTACCTGCCTTGGAAGCTCATTTTTAAGCTTAAAATAAGCTCAAAAAAGCTACAGCAGGCTGTTTCGGGGACTGCACCTCAGCAGACCTCATTTTTTTTTTGTGCTTTTCAGGTTCCTTCGTTAGCTTATCAGCTTAACTTCAGTTCAGCAGGTTCTCCTCATTTTTTTAGCTTTTAAATGATTAATTATTGCTTATTAGGTTCCATAGATTGCTTATTGTAAGTTGTATATTAGATTCCAGCTTCTTACAAGCTTCTTGATAGCTCCGTTGTAGCTCTTAGCCGCTGTCCCAAACGGTCCCTTAGCTTATCCTTTTTAGTCACTATTGTTGCTGTTACAATAAGTGCTTATTTCACTTTAGCTCTAGCTTATTTGACACTTTTTAGAATAGATTTAAAAAAAAAAAAAAAAACTAAGTACTTGTTTTTCCCCTTTGGCCCCTTTGTAAGATTCATGCAGTCAAGTTCTTAGCTCATTAGTTTCATTGAATGTCTGCTTGGTTTTTACTTGTAAATTTGTTCTAAGTTTTGGAGTTTAATCTGTTGTTAATCTGCTCTTTAGTGTTAGGATTAGTCTAATGTTAGTAAGGATTGCTTACTGTTAGTTAGTATAGTTCAAGCCAAAGAAAAAAATAAGTAGCCAAAAAGGACAGGGGTGGGATTCGACCCCCTGACCTCCTGCCCCACGAACACCTCACAACATCACCTGCTCCCAACACGCCCTTGGGACTTTCTTGTTTTAGTTTGCAACATCAAATACTTAACTTATGTTTGCCCATTTTAGCTTATTTGTCTATTTAGCTTTTTAACTGCTTATTCCTTTAAGTTTTTTTTCCCCATTTTATTTTTCTTAGGCTCATCTTAGTATCTAGTAGTTTTCATAAAATTTTCAGATTTTTCAAAAATGTTTTAGTATTTTTAATATTTAATTTCTTACTTTTTAGTTTTTAATTCGTAATAAATAAAATAAAACTCAAAAAAATATTCCGCTTTTTCCTAAAATTATTTTTAGTCGTTTAGAATGTAGGAAAATTAGTTTCGTACTCATAGGACTTAATTTGCAAAATTTTACGTTTATGACTCGGGATGTTTGCCGTTTTTTTACGTTTTTACGTTTTAGCACCCTAGGACTTAGTGTAGCTTCGTTTTATTATTTTTTAGGCTTAGTAGTAGTTTATTTTGTGTTTATATTGTTTTACATGCTTAATTTTCTATTCCGTGCTTTAATTTGTAGATTAGCGAAATCAAAATCCAAAATTCGTTCAACCAATTCAAGTTCTAATCACAAAACTCAACGAATCCTTCCATTCACACCTCGTTGGGACACGACCCGGGGAAATCACTTTCCCGGTATCACTTTTATCACACCCGTGAGATTTGATACGTTACCCTTTTTCCTAAAAGGATAATTTGTCGAGTTTTACGGTTACTTTGATATACGTTGATAATTGTGTTTGTTTTACACGAATCAAATTTTGGCGCCGCTGCCGGGGAGGTGTGTTGCGACAATATCGTGAATTTTTTGCGATTAGTGACTTGAAGAACCTTCCTCGTGAAGTTATTGTTTTTATAAAAATACAAAAAACCAAAAATATTCTTCTCATTCCTCTTATTCGTTGATTCTATTTCTCTTACCCTCTTTTGCCGTTTAATTCTATCCTTCATATCCTCTCGATCACTCAATTCTATTTCTTTAACCCTCTACATGTTTAATTCTCATGGCGACGATCGATTATCGTCGTTGTTTTCATTGCAAAGGACGTATGGAAGAGGATCAAGTTTATTGTCTCAATCATGAATGTGTATGTAAGCGATGTGGTAGGGCTGGTGCAAGCAAATATTGCTATTGGTGCGAATTATCCGATAAAAACTCTCTCGATGATTCTCCTAGTTTTTCTGACCACCCGCCACAACCCGAGATTTGCTCTATTGTTTCTGAGCCTAAACCGTCTAGAATTGATCAAAATCTTTCGCGGTTTACGGTTAAGGTTAAGAGAAAAGAGCAAGAACCGGAGACCAAAACGGAAATGGTGGAAATTGCTAGCTCTGAGAGCACACCATTTGTCCCACCTCCGGAATCTTCAAAACCTTTTTCGGACGATTTCATGAACATTGTTCAAAATTGCTTAAATGAATTTCGTCAAATTTCAACTTCGGGAAATACCGTTTTACCTACCAATTGTGATGTTGTTGAGCCCTCGATTCCTACTCCCGTACCCGAGATATCTTCATTCGATCAAGAGTATTGCTACGGTTGTGGAGACTTGTTACCACAAGGTTTTCGTTGTTACAAATGTATGTGCGAGTGGTGTGGAAACTATCTTGTCAATGGATGTTGTTCGATTTGTGCCGAGAATTCATTCACTTATGATTCTAACCCGAACTCTTTCAATTATCCTCAAAACAATTTCAACTACCCTCCACAAAATTCATTCGAGCCACAACCGTACTATCAAGATTTCAATGATTCATCGTTTCAAAGTTTCTCTCCCCAATACCCTCATTGTGCTAAGTGTGGGGGTCCTCATGATGATTATCAATGTCAATCGTGGAATCAAAATTACTATGGACCTGATCCTTGTTATAACACTTCCGGATTTGACCACATCCAACCCCCACAACTTCCCGTCATTGATCAATTTCCTCGTATAATTCTTGAAGAACTCTCTGAGGAACAAGCAGCTCGCAACGAAAGATATTTAGCCGATGAACGAGCAGCTCAAAAGCTTATCCTATTTAACGAAGCTTGCCGTCTCGATGACGAGGATGAGGAGGATTGGGAGATGACAAAGGACAAAGTGCATATCTCAAGCCCACAAAGTACCACACATGTCCACTCTCCGCCCTCATATTGCCTATCTACCATAGAACTTTCGGATACACTTTTAATGGGGGACGAGCATCTTATCACTATTCCGGAAACGGAACCGTCTTGTGCTGAGAACCTTGTCTCAACCCCAAGTGAGTCCGAGGTTATGTGTGATGAGCCTCTTAATGATGATTCTTCTCCCACCCCAAAAGTTTCTGTTGAGGTGATTTCCGAGTCTGAAAATGATTATACGTCATTTGATGATTCTTTATCGTGTGGAGACATCGAGTATGTTGAGGAAATGCCTTCTGAGCTCGTCAGCTTAGAAGAGGTGAGAGATGTTGATCCCGATGATCTTAATATGGACACTGATTTTGAAACGGATGATGAAGATATTCTCGTTGTGTCCAAGAAACCTTTTGCTATGGCGTTCACTAATCCTCTGTTTGACTTTGATTCTGAATTCACTCTAATTTATGATAACCCCATCTTTGATATTCAGAATGAGGATAATGACGTTTTTACATCTCCTTCTTTACCCGAAGAAAAGAATAGTGGCAATCCCACTTCGACGTTAGACCTTCTCGAGGAGTTCTCCGATGAACTCGCTCTCGTTGATCATTCTCCACCGGGAGATGATAATGCTCACTTCGACTTTGAAGCCGACCTTACCGAATTGGAAAATCTTCTTTACAATTGGTCTTCTGATAATTCGTCGAGTGACACTATTATTGAAGAGGTCGACTTTCTTTCTCCGGATGACTCGATACCTTCGGGTTTTCAGAGTGACGATTATGGCTTAGGTCCCTCATCCACTCGTCCGCCTGCTAAACCGCCGGATGATGGAACCTCTTCTGAGCCTGATACGGACATTTTCATTGCTACAGTGGTGGATAAGATTTCCGAACATTCCGTCAATGTTCCTCAATCTAATCTTTTGCTCACCCATCCCACCCGTTGTCAATCCATTGACACTTTGCCTTCTCCTCCCATTTCTTCTCCATGTCTTAACTCCTACGGGAGTGAAGATACCATCTTTGACCCCGGCATTTCTCATTCTTTTGAGCCAGCTATATCTCATCGGAGTGGAACTTTCAGCACATTCAATGTTTATCTAAACCATTTGAATGAAAGTCCGATGGCGATTTTCTATTCTACTTGCTCCCCCATGGACCAATGAATTCGGGGTCGAGTCAAGCTAGCGACTCGGTTAACAAAAACGGTAGCATGACATGGGTTTTCACCCGTGTGTACCACCCTAGTGTGGGGGAGTTGCCCCCCGCTGTTGTATATAAGTTTTCTAAAAAAAAAAAAAAAAAAAAAAAAAAAAATCTTTCAAATAATGGCCGTAGTATTTCCCTTTTACGTTCTTTGTTTCGGCATAACCGCCGGTACTTTGAATATTGAGGGCAATATTCATTTCTAAGTGTGGGGGGGAATTCTCACGAATTTTATCATGTAATTATACCACCCAATTCCCCCGTTTTTGGACAATTTTTTTTTTATGGTCATCAGTCCGCCATGTCTAATAAACAAAAGGATTGGCTAATCCAGGAGCAAACGGCTCTTGGTAAAGATATCTCAAATCCGTTGACGGCTTGCAATTTGCCCAAAATTGTATGGTGTTCAGCTCACCATATCTTTAATTAGTGAAGAGTTGGCTAGCCCGCAAGTTTATGGCTTGTGGTAAAGGCAGTTGGAAAACCATAATTGGTAATCAGCTCACCAAAGATAATATTGATATTTTATCTAAGAGTTGGCTAGTCCAGAAGCAAACGGCTTCTGGTAAAGACAAATCAAATCCGTTGGAAGCTGGTGGTTTGCTCAAAATCATATGGTTATCAGTGTACCATAGTTCTTACTTGAACTGAAACATTTGGCTACTCCAGAAGTAATGGCCATTGGTAAAGAGATTCAAATCCATTATGTTTTCTCAAAAGATTGCTAGGGACTAGCAATT
Source organism: Chrysanthemum seticuspe (assembly GCA_019973895.1). NCBI lineage: Eukaryota > Viridiplantae > Streptophyta > Magnoliopsida > Asterales > Asteraceae > Chrysanthemum > Chrysanthemum seticuspe. The sequence continues at coordinate 25,957,580 of BPTQ01000002.1, forward strand.
GCCTAGTGTGGGGGAATTTGATGAGTGCTTATTCACTCATCGTTTTTACCCGCCTAAGACCACTAAAATGACTAAAAACACCCAAATACGATCAAAATATGTCAAAAATATCCTCGGAGTGTGTTTTATGTCTTGCAGGTACAAAATGATGGAAAACAGAGCGAAAACGAGCAAAACCAAGCCGAAATCAGAAAAAGTGCTTTGCGGACAGAGCCGGGAGTGGATTTTTTACATTTTTAGAACCCGGAACCATAATACCCATTTACCCGTCCCCTTTTAGACCCAAATATCCAAATAAATCCCGATTTTACCCAAATCCCATTTTCATTTTTGTAAAATCTTAAATTTTACTTAAACCCAATTTTTAGTTTTCAAAAAAAAAAAAAAAAAAAAAAAAAAAAAAAAAAAAAAAGTTTAAAACACAAATTACATTTTTACTTTAAACTCTTTTAACAAAATAAATAAAAACCCTTTACTTCTTAACCCCACCTCTTTTAACCTTCCTTCTCTATTCCATCCCAACACAGATAACACAAAAAAATAAAAAAACCAAACCTCAAAACACCCTTTTTGCCCGCCAAACTTTCACCATCCTTCCCTGTCCCTTTCCTTCCCAAAAACCCAGGCAAGCTTCACATGTTCACCTATGGTTTCCCTCCTCCTCTTCACATGTTTCCCCTCCATGTTGGCAATCCACACCTCTACAAATGCCCATCTAACGGCTGTAATGAATTCTTGGTGGTAGTTGATGGCTGTGATTGAAGGAAGAAAGCACAAGATGAGATTTTTGCTTGTTTGCACTCACAAAGAAAACACAAAAAGAAGCAGACAGGAGTGAGAACCAAAGACTTTAGTTTTATTCTTTTAGTATAAATAGGCAATTGTAGAATTTGTAAAAGTTTGTCTAGAAATCTTGTTCTAGTCCCAATTTTAAATTCCTTTGTCATTTACTTTTTATTGTAACCTTTAATTTCCAGTTAATGCAATTTCCAGTTCTGTTTTAAATTCAAGTGTTGCAGCTTATTTTTGGTTCAAGTAACTTGCATTTTTCATATTTTAAGGTTTGTTGAATTTGTTTTACAGTCACTTTAGAAATCAGTTGTGTGATTCAAAGTAGGACATTTTAAGTTCCCTCATATTTTTTTTAGTCACTTCCTAAAGGTGTGTTTGGTTCAGGCTTTTAACTGGTGAAATTCGTATCTTTTACCCGTTTGACTTCCCAAGTCAAACTCTTTTTAGATGCCTTAGGTTAGTTACAAAGAGTAGAGAACGTTTCCATAAGTTTTGGACATGTTTGGGTGATAATAGAAAAAAAAAAGTTTTTTTTTTGTCTTTCCGAAGCTGCACAGGACAGCAGCTTATGCTGCTGTTCTTGGGCATTTTTCTTGGTCTATTTGATATTGAAATTGTGTTAATTTGGTTGTTATTAAGCCCCTGCATGCCCAACTTACTCTAGTGTCAGTTTCTAGCTTTCAAGTCACCTCTAGCTTAGTCAAAACTTAGTTTAAAAACTGCCTCTGTCAATTTTTTTTCTTGTACTGCATCAGTAAAAAAAATGGCCTAAACAAGCTGAATTCAGCTTATTTTTAAGCTGGTTTAAGCCTCTTTCTGCCTTCACTTGGTTTTTCTTGCATGTCACTTGTGCTAACTTGATTCTTGTAGCTGGTACCTGCCTTGGAAGCTCATTTTTAAGCTTAAAATAAGCTCAAAAAAGCTACAGCAGGCTGTTTCGGGGACTGCACCTCAGCAGACCTCATTTTTTTTTTGTGCTTTTCAGGTTCCTTCGTTAGCTTATCAGCTTAACTTCAGTTCAGCAGGTTCTCCTCATTTTTTTTAGCTTTTAAATGATTAATTATTGCTTATTAGGTTCCATAGATTGCTTATTGTAAGTTGTATATTAGATTCCAGCTTCTTACAAGCTTCTTGATAGCTCCGTTATAGCTCTTAGCCGCTATCCCAAACGGTCCCTTAGCTTATCCTTTTTAGTCACTATTGCTGCTGTTACAATAAGTGCTTATTTCACTTTAGCTCTAGCTTATTTGACACTTTTTAGAATAGATTTAAAAAAAAAAACTAAGTACTTGTTTTTCCCCTTTGGCCCCTTTGTAAGATTCATGCAGTCAAGTTCTTAGCTCATTAGTTTCATTGAATGTCTGCTTGGTTTTTACTTGTAAATTTGTTCTAAGTTTTGGAGTTTAATCTGTTGTTAATCTGCTCTTTAGTGTTAGGATTAGTCTAATGTTAGTAAGGATTGCTTACTGTTAGTTAGTATAGTTCAAGCCAAAGAAAAAAATAAGTAGCCAAAAAGGACAGGGGTGGGATTCGACCCCCTGACCTCCTGCCCCACGAACACCTCACAACATCACCTGCTCCCAACACGCCCTTGGGACTTTCTTGTTTTAGTTTGCAACATCAAATACTTAACTTATGTTTGCCCATTTTAGCTTATTTGTCTATTTAGCTTTTTAACTGCTTATTCCTTTAAGTTTTTTTTCCCCATTTTATTTTTCTTAGGCTCATCTTAGTATCTAGTAGTTTTCATAAAATTTTCAGATTTTTCAAAAATGTTTTAGTATTTTTAATATTTAATTTCTTACTTTTTAGTTTTTAATTCGTAATAAATAAAATAAAACTCAAAAAAATATTCCGCTTTTTCCTAAAATTATTTTTAGTCGTTTAGAATGTAGGAAAATTAGTTTCGCACTCATAGGACTTAATTTGCAAAATTTTATGTTTATGACTCGGGATGTTTGCCCTTTTTTTTACGTTTTTACGTTTTAGCACCCTAGGACTTAGTGTAGCTTCGTTTTATTATTTCTTAGGCTTAGTAGTAGTTTATTTAGTGTTTATATTGTTTTACATGCTTAATTTTCTATTCCGTGCTTTAATTTGTAGATTAGCGAAATCAAAATCCAAAATTCGTTCAACCAATTCAAGTTCTAATCACAAAACTCAACGAATCCTTCCATTCACACCTCGTTGGGACACGACCCGGGGAAATCACTTTCCCGGTATCACTTTTATCACACCCGTGAGATTTGATACGTTACCCTTTTTCCTAAAAGGATAATTTGTCGAGTTTTACGGTTACTTTGATATACGTTGATAATTGTGTTTGTTTTACACGAATCAGCATGCGGCTATGGATTGACCTCTCCATTCTGAACAGCTGCAAGCGTCGGGTGTACCTGCAAACGATAGTTAGCAATAAAGCGCACGAAAGTGTCTTTGATCACTTTTGTTGAATTGAGGTACACGGCCCATGGTTCCCCGTTGATCAGTACAAGTACTGCCTGTGATCATGTATAATTCCGAAGAATCTCCTTGACAGGGTTTCGCAGCTGCTCTAGCTGTTCTCAAACTGGAACGTCTCAAAGAAGACAACACGGAGTGAGTGAACCAGCGAATTTGAGATTCACTGATTGATGAAAAGAGATTTGAAAAACAATCGAGTACTGCTCAAAATAAAGTGTTTTTGCAATACAACGAGGGTTTTAAAGAAAATCAATTATCAATCATAAACACCTTTTATTTTTGAAATATTAATACACAGTCGATGTGCTAGAGAAAATAGTTTTAAGCACAACGACCGGTTTTTCAAAGGTATCAGTCAATCCATAACATGAACCAGGATTGATTCAAAAAATTGAATCGCCCTATTGTTTCTGTTCAGTTGTCACATGATTGATCTATTGGATAGATCTCACATGCCACCTACCATGAGCTTGTTTGATGTTGGCTCTAGAAGGCTTTCCATTTTCATTGTGAATATGATAGCATATCACTCAGATGTTGTGGCAAAACCACAAGGATAATGCATAGGACTCTAACAGTATATTCTCTCTTTCCACATTGTGTGATGCAGAGAGTCTTCATTGATTGTGTCCTTAATGAGATTTATTGATGATCTCGTGGCTCTAGACTCAATTGTGCACATTTGGTTCCTATGCTGGAGACTAGGGAGAAGGTCTCCTTCTTCAATATCAACCATCTCTAAGAGAAAGTCGATAGATAATGTAGGTTCCCCTGTGAGAATGAAACAAGTCCTTTTAAGAGGGACTTGAGTAGTTTGGGAAGATGTAGTGCGGTGCGTCACTAGGGTCATGACGTCTTGTCTCCAATACTAGTGTTACCTTAGTAACCACCAGTAGCATATGTATTGAACCCGGTTTCTGCCCTAAGGTTGAATTATTGGAGGGCTATTTATTTTCACCCTTTTCACATTCAATTCTTTTTCATTCTTCAACCCCTTCAGTGCTTACCGAGACTTCATTACTAGAACCTTGTTGGGTTTATTCCAGTTCTAGCTCTATCTCAGTCCGCACTCTTCCCATATCTCACTTTTCTCCTTTTTTTAATCATACCTAAGGACTCTACACTATCTAGTGGATTGTCCCTGGGTAGATCCCTCCGGGTCTAGCGGGATCATGGAAACGCATACCTAACCTAACCATCCTTAAAACATCATGCATAAAATAAATTGGTCTGTCTTTTGGTATTGTTCATCAGCCATTGGAACCAATTGAAAACCATTTGAAAATCAATCCAACTACTTGTGATATATTATCAAAGCATTTTGTACCTGAATCGTTTTTGATATTTTAGAAAACGGCTCCCCCTCAACATGTGCATCATATGTTTGAAATCATTTTGGGACATGGAGGCAAGAGGAAGAATTCACTTCTTTTGATAAATATTTTCTAAAAATATCGACATCACTTCCCCGATCAAAATCAGTGATTCACATACACTTAAAGATATTTTCGGGAAAGAATGTGGTTTTCAATAAAATTGCTCCCCCTCAATATGTGCATCGAGATTTGAATGAGTTTTGCACATATTAGGGAAAACCTGCACTTTGGAACCAATTAATCACATTTCAATCCTTTTTGGTTTAAAATAGATGCTCCCCCTTAACATGTGCATGGAAAATTTGAAATCATTTGACACATGAATGGAGGAGAGTTTGCTAAACACTTATAAAACCAATTATCGAGTTATCAGTTTAAATCACAAATTCTCCCCCGATCACAATCTTCAAATCATTTGAGATTTGTAATCTTTATAGATTTAAATTAAATTTTGAGAGCTTTTGAGACTTTTAACTGGTAAGGGTTAGATTTTGAGACTTTAAACTCCATTGACCAAACATGCATAAATATCTTTTGAAAACATAACAATAGCCAAGGCCCGGAACCACTTGTATTAAACATTGTTCATTTGATTATCCAAAAATAGACCTTGCTCGTTTACGTGCCATGTAGGACCACTACGAATATCAACCTTATCACTTTACCAAGCAAACCCAACACACGTAACAACAGTTACGCGTAGAACACGAACAAACCAAACACAAACGTATGCTTAAAAGAAAGAAAAGATAAAGATGAATGGTGACTTGAATGATATATAAATCCGTGTATATGTTATGATTATAAGATAAACACAATAAAGTTGTATATTCCTTGAGAGAGAAAATACACACACACACACACACTTTCAAGCACACCCCTCAAATGACCATTTGAGGGGTATTTATAGTACAAGAGGTATAAAACCCTAAAAGGCTTTATCTTGGGCTTTTCGTGGATAGGACTTGGATTGGGCCTGGCTAGCAAGTCTCAACTATTAGCCATTTAGCTTATCCTAATCCACGAGCCCGTTGACTATTCTAGCACGATATCTAACACGAGTTACAAAGTTCCTAAATGTGAATGACCATCACTTTTAATAAAACTATTAAGGCTAACAATCTCCCCCTAAGGGGTGGTCATTCAAATGATGCTCCACTTGATTAGGTCTTTACTTTACTTGAGCTTGAACTTTTTGTGTAGATATAGAATAGTCTTGTTTCTTTGTTCCTTCATGCTTTGTGATCAATTAATGTGGTTGTCTGCCATTGTCAACTTCGTTGGTTAGGTGTCTCCACGTCTTTCTGCACCATGCTCACACTTCTATTTGTCTTTTGGTTACCAATGATGTAGTTCTGGAGTCTTTAAACTTTGTAGATTCTTTGACATTGATGAAGAATCATCTCCTTTGATTATGATGAGAACTTTCATGTGTTGTTGGTATGAGCATGTGGTGAGTCTGCACGATCAATCCGCTCCAGAGCTTCCATAAGAAGAAAACATAAAACATTGTTAGTAATAAGCGGATTCCGGCACTTACAAGTTTGAATTTCGAGGGTGTTAACAGCATAGTGTGAAAACACGTCTCTAATTCTTACAGAGGCCGTTCCTAAACTGGAGTCCCACAAGTGAGATAACGCGATATACCGAAATACACCTACAGTTCAGATGAGTCGCTGAGGTACACCGAAGCATCACCTCACGACTGTAGACCGTTTGAGACACACTAAGCGTAATCCATGGGGAGTTACCGAAGTGACCCGCTGTCAGGGCTGCATGATGTTGACCCCGGCAGGAGTTTCCATTCAATCATTGAAGATCACAGAAGTGAAACTTCTCATAAATGTTCTGGCAGATTGCTAAGATCTGCGTAGGACTCTAAAATATATCACTTGTGTCCTTATCGATGAACAACAAGCGATGTCATGTCAAGTGTTCCTATGAGATCTTTTGATGAATCTCGTGGCTCTAGACTCAATAGTGCATTTTGGTTTTCCTGAGTGGAGACTAGGGAGAGGGTCTCCTTCTTCAATACCAACGATCTATAAGAGAAAGTTGATAGATTACGTAGGGTTCCCAGTGAGAATGAAACAAATCCCTTTTGAGAGGAATTGAGTGGCTAGAAGGTTTAGTGCAGTGCGTCAATGGGTCCATGACGTCTTTGTCTTCAATATCAGTGTCATCTAGTGACAATCAGTAGCAGATGAATTGAACCCGGTTTCTGCCCTAAGGTTGATTATGGAGGGCTATTTCTTTTCACCATTTCTTTTACATTTCTTTTTAATTCTTCAACCCCTTGTTTCTCCTTTCTCACATTGCTCCTTTTTTCAATCATACCTAAGGACTTCTAATACTAACTATTGGTGATGTCCTTGGGTAGATCCCTCCGGCTCTGGCGGATCATAGGACGAATTTCCTATCCTTAGTCACCTTATAACTCCATGACTATCCTATTGTTGCCATAAAACCATTTTTCTTGAAAATCTCTCAGAGTGTTTATGATAGAAAACATGTTTGAAACACTCCGTGAGTTTTATGTTTTCAGAAGCACTCCCCCTTCACATGTGCTTATATGTTTTGACAGAAATCTGCACATAGAGGGTAGAGTTCGCACTTTTTGAATTGATCGACTTTAAATGAACTAGACCGATTCGAGACACGTTTACATCACTAGAGAACTAGCTTGAAATTATTACACATCCTGGTCAAGTCCATAGAAAGTTTCTCGAGATGGTACATGATTCCTCGTCAATTCATTGGTTCCGTCTGAGTCGAGCACATTATGAGATTCAAACCACGATCATTAAACATTTTTGATCACATTTTAATCACGTCTCCTCCCCCTCAAAAATAGCATAATGGTGATATTTTTTATATCAACGGATTAAACAACATTTTAGAATCTTTTGGGGAGACAAACGGATTTGATTTAAGCATGAATTTGGAACATTTTGTTTTTATACTCCCCCTTTAATAAAGCATATTCAATTAAAGGGTTTTAGAGGGAGTTATCTTGAGCACAAAATATTTTGAAAGATTTTGAAAATCTTTTTGAACAATCTTGAAAAGGTGCTCAAGATGATGATGATTTCTCACCATTTTTAAATGTAGTTGATCTGGTCCGAACAGTCAAGTCTAATCACAAAAGCTAGCCACTTGTAAATGGCTAACCGTAATAAACTTAAAACAGCTCAAACACAAATACAATGAAGATCAGAGGAATATAGGGAATTCCCGGGTCGTTAAGTCCCACGGAGACTCAATGGTGTGTACAACACAAACTCAGATGATAGAGTGATCACTAAGGATAGTGATCTGTAAAGGTTATGATTAGAAATTACACTACCGATTGATTGGAATGGAATAGGATACAGAACAGAAAAGCACAGCAATCAGATAAAAGAAACGTAAACGTAAGTTTAAAAACTACGAATACGTACAAAATAAAAAGTGAAATCTGAGAAATAAAAAACCTAAAAATATGAAAATAACATTTTTGAAATCCTAAAAATAAAATAAAATTATTAGAGAAGGAAAATTATTTTTACAATTATTTAATTAATTGTTATTAATTAAAAACTATTTTAACTATTTAATAAATACTCTAAATTAGAAGAAAATACAAAATAAGGCTAGAAAAATAAACTTATGATTCAGAAAAATCTAAAATACTATAAAACTAATTTTAAAATTAAAAATATATTTTTCACACTTTTTATCTAATTATTACTAATTTATTATTATTTAAAATACACTTAAATACTAGAAAATATAAAATAAACTCGGAAAAATAAAATTTTAACTTGGAAAAATCTAAAATATAATAAAACTAATTTTAAAACTGAAAATATATTTTTTATGCTTTTTAATTATTTATTACTAATTAACTACTATTTTTAACTAATTAAAATTATAATAAATACTAAAAAGATAGAGAAAAATATGAAACTTTTTCTAAAAATACTATATGATGACAGAAAACTAAGAAAAATAGAAAAACAAGATTTGCTTATTAATAAGCTGAAAAGAAAAATCAAAAAGCTAAGAAATATTAAATAAACACTATCACTGATTTTTAATTGACCTTTTTCTGGATTTTCTTTTTGAAAACTACTTTAATACTGATATTATGAAACTTTAATAAAGACAAAAATTTTACAAGTCACAAATAAGCTGTTTTGATGGCTTAAAATCCCAACAGTGGCTTAAATTAGCTTATTTTGTGGAAATAAGCTCAAACAAGCTTACAACTGAAACAAAAGCTCAAATAAGATACTAACAAGCTAGATGAACTAGAATGAAGCTAAAAGATACAGAGAAGCACACTGAAAAGCTAGAACAAAGACAATAAGCACTTGGTTATTACACAGAAATGGGACAAGCTTAGGGCTTATTGCAGCCCTAGCAAACAAACTTAAAAATGAAAGACAAGTCTTGAGACCTCAAGATGACCAGTTTGGCTTCCCAAAGAACCAAAGTTCACAAGATTTGGACAACTATAGAGCTCTATGCAAGCTTATCAAGTTGGACCTATCAGCTGTGCACAGGGCACTTTTCAGAACAGGTACCCAAAATAAGCCAAGAAATAAGCACTTAAAAAGCTGAGAAACAGAGAACTAGCATTTTTGTATTTTTGTATAGCAACCAAACTTTAATACTCTAAGAGCTTTTAAGCTAGAACTCACTATTGAACACACAATGAAAATATTTGTTTTAATCAAAAACGACCAAATGAGAAATTTGACTTTTTAAGAAAACTAGCAGTTTGACTTAAATGTACTTTGAGTTGATTACAATCACTGATTATGTTGTTTTAAGTTATTCTAAGACTTACTTGAGCAAGTTTAACAACTTATGAATACAAATTCATGATCATATATCCTAAAAATCCAACAGTAAGCTCATAAGACATGATTAACTGAAATGTTGACTTTTAATGAACTAAGACTGGATTTCTTGACTGATATGAGTTATTTAAACCAAGTTAGACAGATTTCCAACAAGTCCAATGACCAGAGAACCTTTGAACACAAAAAACCAAACACCCCTAGAGATGACTGTTTTGAAGTTTTTACAAAGCAACTTACAATTTTAGACCATAAACTTGATTGCAGACTCTATATTATTATTAAGTGAGATGAAATAAACATGAACAAACAGTTTTAACAACATGAAACACAAGAATTAAGACTATGCTACTTTAACTGCCCAAATGAAACTTATCTAAACTACAGATTTAATAGAACAACCAACTGATTTAAAAGCTTAAATACACTTAATTCTAACTAATAAACATAAAGAAACATATATTTAAGCTAATGAACACTTGCAACAGTGAAATGCCAAATTAATCAAAAAGCTTACAAATGGATATCCAACTGCAAACTGAGATCAAGGACCAATGAACACCCCTATTAGCTTACCACTAAGCTTCTAACCCAAGGCCATCCATGATTTACCCTGCTCCAGCTGTGTACACCATTTCCAATGCATTTTTGATTTTTGAACTATTTAATTGGTATTTTTGGTGATTTTCTGTTTTTGATTCTAAACTGATTTTAAATGTATCTAAAAGCTTGATTAAGCTTTATAGGAGCTTAAGTGATCTATTCTAGTTCATACAAACACCTAACAACAACATTGGATCATTCATGAGATTTTTGAAAATGAGGAAAATTGCATAAGCTGAGATATAAGTTGATACTTAAATTGAAGGTTCACAAAAGCTTTATTAATACATAAGAACTTGAAATTCAGAGTTTTAAGACTAAAACATACACTTGAAATTGAAAGTAAGCTAAAACGACTTAATGAAATAAAAATTACACTAGATACTTGATACATTGCAACTCTCTGCCTTTATAATGACTTTTAGCACTTCTCTTTGACCTCTGAATCTTTCCCACCAAATTCTAGCCATTGGATCACTCAAACTCATCAAAACCATACACTTGGATTTTGGCGCCAATTTCTTCAAAGCAGGTTTGAGCTTTAATGAGGGTTTGGTTTGAGTCAATTAAAGGTTTTGTTGTTTAGAGGAGGTGGAGGGGACATAGTATGGAGGGGAGTGTTGAAAAAGGGAGAAAACCATCTCTGGTTTTAAAGATTCAGGCAGGGGAGAGGGGGAGCTACAGTATCTGGTTTTTGAGCGCGAGATAGTGGATTTTGACTTCTGTTGACCGGGATGTGATATCAAAGGGCCGGGTTGGTTTTGGGAAGGGATTGGGCCAAGGTTGTTGGATTTGGGCTTTTGATATAATAAGGTGTCCGGCTTGGTTAAGCTTAAATAACAAGGACCAAAAGTGTAACTTCTCCAAAGGTGAAGGACTGATCTTGAACTTTTTCCAATGCTCTCACAAGGACCAAACATGACAAACATTTATAGAACAAGGACCATTTTTGCATAAAATCCATTTTTTAAAAGTCCAAGGACTAATTTTGCAAAATTTCAAAGTTTAGGGACCTTTCTTGCCAATTGACCAAAGAATCATTCAAGGATCAATTTTAACAACTTAAAATACTTCAGGGACCTTGAATGATAAAATTCCACATTTTTGAATTCCAGGGACTAGATTTGATAACTTTTGAAACTTGGGGGACTAAAACTGCCATATTTGCAAATTTGATACGTTTTTCATCTGATTTTGATATTTTTGCATTTAAAACACATAAAACACTGATTTGTGATATTTTGATCATTTTGATGTGTTTCTGAGTGTTTTCAGATGATTTTGCAGTTTAGATTGTACAAAAATGATGAGTATTTAGACACTCATCAATCCCCCACACTGAGATATTGCTAGTCCCTAGCAATGATTTGAGAAAACTTGATGGATTTGAAAAACTCTTTACCAAAAGCCATCACTTCTGGAGTAGCCAATTGTTTTGATTCAAGTAAGAACCTTGGTACAACGATAACCAAATGATTTATTGGCAAATCATAAACCATATAACGGATTTGATGTGTCTTTACCAGAAGCCGTACCCTTCTGGACTAGCCAACTCTTAGATAAATTATCAGAATTATCTTTGGTGAGCTGAATACCAATTATGGATTTTCCACTGCCTTTACCACAAGCCATAACCTTGCAGGCTAGCCAACTCTTCACTTTTTAGGATATGGTGAGTTGAGAACCATACAATTTTGGGCAAATTGCAAGCCATATAAACGGATTTGAGAAATCTTTACCAAGAGCCGTTTGCTCCTGGATTAGCCAATCCTTTTGTCTATTAGACATGGCGGACTGATAACCAAGATGAGTAAGTGTAGAACACTTACTCCAAAAAAAAATTTTTGGCCAAAAACGGGGGAATTGGGTAGATAATATATATGAAATTCGTGAGAATTCCCCCCCCCCCACACTTAGAAATGAATATTGCCCTCAATATTCAAAGTACCGGCGGTTATGCCGAAACTGAGAACGTAAAAGGGAAATATTACGGCCATTATTTAGAAGATTTTTTTTTTTTTTTTTTTTTTTTTTTTTTTTTTTTTTTTTTTTTTTTTTTTTAGAACATGATTTTATATACAACAGTGTGGGGAAACTCCCCTACACTAGGGTGGTAGAAAGGGGTAAGAAGACAGAAATATGGGTGAAAACCCATATGGTGCGTGCTAATGTTTTTGATTCCCGAGTCACTAGCTTGACTCGATCCCCGCATTCATTGGTTCATGGGGAAAGTTTGTAAATCTGGGACAACCACAGGGGGAATGTCCTCTCCAAAGTAATGCTTCACTCAATGACCATTCACTTTAAAATTAGGACCATCGGGTTGAGATAACTCAATAGTGCCATAAGGATAAACCTTAGTGATAGTAAATGGACCAGACCAGCGGGACTTAAGCTTTCCCGAGAAAATCTTCAATCTTGAATTGAAAAGAAGGACTCGATCACCAACGTTGAAAACGCGGTTCTTGATTTTAGAGTCATGAATCTTCTTTGTCTTTTGTTTGTAGATCAAAGAGTTCTCGTAAGCTTGATCACGAAGTTCATTTAGTTCATTCATTTGAACTTTTCTGTGATCACCAGCTGTCTGTATATTGAAGTTTGCATGCTTTAAGGCCCAGTACGCCTTGTGCTCTAGCTCAATCGGAAGATGACATTCCTTTCCGTACACTAGCTTGTATGGAGTACACCCGATGGGTGTTTTGTAAGCTGTACGGAAGGCCGAGAGTGCGTCATCAAGCTTATCCGACCAGGATGCACGATTTTCGCCTACTGTCCTCTCAAGAATCCTTTTAATACCACGGTTTGAAACTTCCACCTGCCCACTTGTTTGGGGGTGGTATGCAGTAGAGAGACGATGGGTAACACCATACTTTTGCATGACACGATCAAATTGGTCATTACAAAAATGTGTACCACGATCACTGATTATCGCTCTCGGAGTTCCAAACCTGGCAAACAGAGATTTCAAAAACTTCACAACAACTCGGGCATCATTGGTGGGTAAAGCTTTTGCTTCAACCTATTTTGACAAATAGTCAACAGCCACGAGTATGTACTTGTTACCACGAGAAGATAGAAATGGCCCCATAAAATCAATACCCCAGATGTCAAATATCTCACAAACTTGAATGGCATTTTGTGGCATTTCATTTCTTTGAGAGATATTACCATGACGTTGACAAGCGTCACAGGCTTTGACAAATTCGTGGGCATCCTTATAGATTGTGGGCCAATAGAACCCGGAATCAAACACCTTTTTGGCGGTGTAGTTTGGACTATGATGGCCCCCGGTGGGTCCAGCATGGCAAGCTGTGAGAATGTCAATAGCTTCCTGTCCATAAACACACCGTCGGATGACTTGATCCGCACAGATTTTGAACAAGAAAGGGTCGTCCCAGAAATAATGTTTAACATCTTTGAAGAATTTGTTCTTCTGCTGGGTCGACATCCCTTTCACAATGAAGTTACCCGCATGGTAATTTGCGAAGTCAGCAAACCATGGGGTGGTAGAATTTCCACGAAAAGAAACTGCATTGAGTGTCTCGAGAGGAAATGTTTCATTTATTTCCTGTTTCTCGAAAACATCTTGGTGAGGGTTTTCTAATCTGGACAGATGATCAGCAGCTAGATTCTCAGCTCCTTTTTTATCACGTATAATGATATCAAATTCTTGGAGGAGGAGAATCCAACGGAGTAATCTCGGCTTTGCATCTTGTTTTGCAAAGAGATATTTGAGAGCCGAGTGATCCGTATACACTACGCATTTGGTCAAGATTAAGTACGGCCGAAACTTCTCAAATGCATACACCACAGCTAATAGCTCTTTTTCAGTGGTGGTGTAATGAGTTTGAGCCTCAGTCATAGTCTTACTCGCGTAGTGGATAGGCTGAAAATGCTTGTTTCTTCGTTGCCCTAGGACTGCTCCGATAGCAAAATCACTTGCATCGCACATGAGCTCAAAAGGCAAATCCCAGTCGGGAGCAACGAGAATGGGTGCTTCAGTAAGCTTTTTCTTCAATGTTTCAAAAGCTATGATGCACTCGGGTGAGAAGATAAAAGGAGCATCCTTTTCAAGAAGATGGGTCATTGGCCGGGCGATTTTAGAAAAATCTTGAATGAATCTACGATAGAAACCGGCATGACCTAAAAAACTCCTAATACCTTTGACGGTAGAAGGATGAGGCAGTTTAGCAATAACATCGACTTTTGCTCTATCAACCTCAATCCCGTTCTTAGAAATCTTATGGCCAAGGACTATGCCTTCTTTGACCATAAAGTGGCTTTTCTCCCAATTTAGACAAAGATTGGTGTCTTCACACCTTTGAAGCCTTTTCTCTAAATGGGAGAGACATGATTGAAAAGAATCCCCAATGACCGAGAAGTCATCCATAAACACCTCCATTGTTTCCCCGATCATGTCGTGGAATATGGCCATCATACATCGTTGGAACGTGCCAGGAGCATTACATAAGCCAAAAGGCATACGTTTGTAGGCAAAAGTCCCGTATGGGCAGGTGAATGTGGTCTTCTCTTGATCCTGTGGATCAATAGGGATCTGAAAGTAACCTGAGAAACCATCAAGGAAACAATAGTATTCATTCCCTACTAATCTCTCAAGCATCTGGTCCATAAAGGGTAGAGGAAAATGGTCTTTACGGGTGGCGTCATTCAATTTACAATAGTCGATGCAAACACGCCATCCCGTAACCAATCGAGTTGGAATTAACTAGTTATCTTCATTTGTGATAACAGTAATGCCACCCTTTTTCGGAACACAATGAATTGGGCTAACCCAAGGACTATCTGAGATCGGGTAAATCAATCCTGCATCAAGAAGTTTGATAACCTCTTGTTTGATAACATCATGGATTTTTGGATTCACTCGTCTCGGATGTTGAACTGCTGGTTTGAAGTCATCCTCCATCAAGATTTTATGAGTACAGAACTCAGGGTTGATACCCTTGATGTCGGAGAGTTTCCAAGCAATTGCTTGCTTGTGTGACTTTAAGATTTTTATGAGAGCAGCTTTTTCATCTTTACTCAAATCTCGAGCAATAATGACGGGTAATTTATCATCACCTTCTAGAAATGCATACTCGAGATGAGGAGGTAAGTCCTTAAGCTCAACCTCAGGAAATTCTTCAGTTTTCTCAACTGACTTGACTTCCTTGTTATGAAGTTTGATGGGAGGGAGAGGAGGAGAAGTATCCAGATTTGACAACTTCTTTAGAAGAATATCTCCCTCCAGATTAATCTCATTTTGATTAATCTCAACTGGGATTGAATCACTAGGGTGAGGGGTTGATGATGGATCACCATTGAGCAACTTCTCAATAAGAAGTATATCCCCCTCAATATCAATTGGAGCGTGATCAATTTCCCATGGAACAGAATCACTAGCCAAGTATGCTTCAATCTCATCTAAGATGAAGTCGCTTCCCTCAAACGGATTGAGAGAAGGAGTAGAATTGGCTATGATAGGCTGAGAAGATGTGGTGGAATCCCCACTCACAGAATTATGAGAATAACCAAGAACTTCTTGAGAGTACTCGTCAGAAGCAACATCAATGATATCTATTCGGTTAACCGATTCAGAATCATAGTTTGCGGAGTACCTCGAAGTTTGATCAAGGTTGAAGGTGACAGCTTCGTTACCAACACGCAATGTGATTTCCTGCTCAAATACATCAATGAGAGCACGGCCCGTTCTCAGGAATCCTCGACCAACAATGAGAGGAACCCGATGATCGGCATCAAAATCAACAACCACGAAGTCAGCTGGAAAATGGAACTTTCCTACTTTCACAAATACGTCCTCAGCAATGCCAAGAGGACGGGATATGGAACGATCTGCAAGCTCGAGAGTCATGCATGTAGGAGTAAGTTCCGGAAGAGAAAGTTTCTTCCACACTGAATAAGGCATAAGGTTTATACTTGCACCAAGATCTGCTAGGGCAAAGCATTCAACCATTCCTGGGAATACACAAGGTAAGAGAAATTTCCCAGGATCTCCAAGTTTTTCTGGAAGCTTCTTCAGAATAACTGCTGAGCAGTTTTCGTTCAGTGGAGTTTTTGCCATTTCAAACAGTTTTTCCTTATTGCTTAACATGTGTTTGAGAGTTGATGCAAACTTGGGCATCAGCATGATAGCATCCGCAAAGCTTATGTCAAAATGTAACTCTTGGAAAATTTGGAAAAATTTGTCCATTTGATGACTAGCTTTTTCACGGAGCTTTTGCTCATTCAAACGTGATGGGTAAGGAATAGAAGATTTGGATTTCTGATTCTCAACAGGAGCTATAGGAGGTTCAAAAACAACTCCTTGATTTGACTTGGGTTTCTGGACCACTTGAGGTTGGACTACCGAAGGTAGGACGTGTGCGGTACTTCATGGGCTGGAATAATGCACTTTGTCCGTTGTTTCCTTGGTAACTTGACTCATTGCCATAGGTGGAGGGGGCATTGGAGTCGTAGGTCCATTGTGTGTTGGAGGTTCACTTTCCACTACCTTTGGGAGAGAAGAAGAAGAAGAGGTAGTAGGAACAGCAGGTCCATCATATGAAACACCACTTCTGGTTGTGATCGCCTTTGCATCGCCCCTCGGGTTAGCGATCGTGTTGCTCGGAAGTTTTCCTGAGCCCGAGGGTTGATCATTTAAAGACTTCTTAAGATCAGCAATCTGACTGACCAACAACCTGTTCATTTCATCTTGGGACTTCATGAACTGCTTCAGTAACTCATCAGATGATGGTCCTGGAGGAGTAATGACGGGAGGAGCTGGAGGGACAATTTGAGGCCGTATGTTTTGATTATAGCCAAAATTCCCTTGATTAGGATTCATATTCCCATGAAATTGATTCCCTCGATTGAAATTGTTTTGATGAAGGTTTCCTTGATGTTGGAAACCTTGATTTGGTCCAGGATAGAAATTACCTTGGTTTTGATAACCTTGGTTCATTCTTGGTTGGTTCTGATTCCGGTTTTGCATGTTATGATTCTGGTTAAAACCGGGTGGTGCCTGATTAGTGTTAGCACGGTAGTGTGGTTCATTTTGAGGACGGTATTGATTACCTCCTTGCTGTGAACTACCGGCTAGAGCATTGGCTTCAAAAGGACTACCATCGGTGGCAGTACAATTGTAGTAAGCATGAGGACCACCACAAGTAACACAACTCTCGACTTTCTTCACTTCAGCATGTGTGGGTGTCTGAGTGAAGGTCACTTTTTTCTGGTTAGCAAGAACCAAAGCCTGAACAATGTCTGTGAGTTTGTGAATCTTAGCATCTGTGCTAGATGTACTCACGGGGGATGAAGAAGAAGAAGGTCCAGCATGAGACTGATATGTCTTTGCTCTGAAAGGACGGACTTGAGACTTGTTCTCAATGATCTGCAAGGCCTCTTTTGTGGTCTTGCTCAGGAAATTACCTCCCGCGGAGGCATTCAAAGAGTCTTGATTGGTCTGATTGAGACCATTGTAGAAAGTATCCATTTGCATTAACTCGGTAAAACCGTGATGCGGACACTTGCGAAGCAACTCTTTGTAACGATCCCATGCCTCCCCGAATGATTCATCAAATCTCTGAGAAAATTTCATTATCTCATTCTTAAGACTTGTGGTTCGGGATGGAGGATAGAACTCGTTAACGAACTTGGTGACAAGATCTTCCCATGTCTCTATAGAACGAGGGGGTTGTTTCTCAAGCCAATTCCGGGCTTGTCCCTCTAGAGAAAATGGGAACAGAAGAAGCTTGATAGCTTCATGTGGGACATTCTTGTACTTGATGGTAGATGCTATCTTGTTAAACCATCGAATGTGCGCATGAGGATCATCCCGCTCAAAACCATAGAATTGGCTTTGGGTTACTAGATTAAGCAACCAGGTTTTGAGCTCGAAAGTGTCAGCCACGATGGCTGGGACAACAATGGCATCTCCGTAACCCTCGATGGGTGCTTGGAGAAGCTCATTCATAGGTTTGTCTTCTGCCATTTCGACAGGAGGTGGTGGTGGTAGACGTTCCTCAGTCACGGCTGAAGGACCTGAACGTCCTCTACGTCTTCGAGGAATCTTTCCAAGTTCAGAAAGTGGACTTGTAGAACTGGAAGAACGAGTGCGCATGCACTAAGTATAAAAATCAATTTTCAAAACAATTGAGGCAAAACACAAGTGAACTTAACCAATAATCACAAATGAAATGGCTTCTTTGAAAAAGGTACACCAAATCACAAGTGACACAAAGGCAAGTTTTAAATCTGATGTTCGGGAACTTATTATGGTCGCACCCCCAGTTAGGTAGTGCACTGCCTTGATTTGCGGTGGTTGATTTTTATGTATATATTAAGTACCACAGAAAAGACGTAGGTAAGATTTGTGCAGATGGGTTCAAAAACTTTTGGACAATATTTTTGGTATCGTCTCGTTTAACCAAATCGTACTGTTTTAAGGATCACCTTAAAGACAATACAAGATAGAAAACGTTCCGATTGTTTTGTTGTTTTATATTTTTTTGGTGTTTTAACACTTTAGGAAAAGTGTTAATGAACTTTTTGATGTATTATAACTTTACAAAAACTTTTTATAAATGGTGGGTTATGTGCAAGAATGGGTCTGAAAATGGCTAAACACACGCTAAAGCCTCCCCGGCAGCGGCGCCAAAAATTTGATCTGGTCCGAACAGTCAAGTCTAATCACACAAGCTAGCCACTTGTGAATGGCTAACCGTAATAAACTTAAAACAGCTCAAACACAAATACAATGAAGATCAGAGGAATATAGGGAATTCCCGGGTCGTTAAGTCCCACGGAGACTCAATGGTGTGTACAACACAAACTCAGATGATAGAGTGATCACTAAGGATAGTGATCTGTAAAGGTTATGATTAGAAATTACACTACTGATTGATTGGAATGGAATAGGATACAGAACAGGAAAGCACAGCAATCAGATAAAAGAAACGTAAACGTAAGTTTAAAAACTACGAATACGTACAAAATAAAAAGTGAAATCCGAGAAATAAAAAACCTAAAAATATGAAAATAACATTTTTGAAATCCTAAAAATAAAAGAAAATTATTAGAGAAGGAAAATTATTTTTACTATTATTTAATTAATTGTTATTAATTAAAAACTATTTTAACTATTTAATAAATACTCTAAATTAGAAGAAAATACAAAATAAGGCTAGAAAAATAAACTTATGATTCAGAAAAATCTAAAATACTATAAAACTATTTTTAAAATTAAAAATATATTTTTCACACTTTTTATCTAATTATTACTAATTTATTATTATTTAAAATACACTTAAATACTAGAAAATATAAAATAAACTTGGAAAAATAAAATTTTAACTTGGAAAAATCTAAAATATAATAAAACTAATTTTAAAACTGAAAATATATTTTTTATGCTTTTTAATTATTTATTACTAATTAACTACTATTTTTAACTAATTAAAATTATAATAAATACTAAAAAGATAGAGAAAAATTTGAAACTTTTTCTAAAAATACTATATGATGACAGAAAACTAAGAAAAATAGAAAAACAAGATTTGCTTATTAATAAGCTGAAAAGAAAAATCAAAAAGCTAAGAAATATTAAATAAACACTATCACTGATTTTTAATTGACCTTTTTCTGGATTTTCTTTTTGAAAACTACTTTAATACTGATATTATGAAACTTTAATAAAGACAAAAATTTTACAAGTCACAAATAAGCTGTTTTGATGGCTTAAAATCCCAACAGTAGCTTAAATTAGCTTATTTTGTGGAAATAAGCTCAAACAAGCTTACAACTGAAACAAAAGCTCAAATAAGCTACTAACAAGCTAGATGAACTAGAATCAAGCTAAAAGATACAGAGAAGCACACTGAAAAGCTAGAACAAAGACAATAAGCACTTGGCTATTACACAAAAATGGGACAAGCTTAGGGCTTATTGCAGCCCTAGCAAACAAACTTAAAAATGAAAGACAAGTCTTGAGACCTCAAGATGACCAGTTTGGCTTCCCAAAGAACCAAAGTTCACAAGATTTGGACAACTATAGAGCTCTATGCAAGCTTATCAAGTTGGACCTATCAGCTGTGCACAAGGCACTTTTCAGAACAGGTACCCAAAATAAGCCAAGAAATAAGCACTTAAAAAGCTGAGAAACAGAGAACTAGCATTTTTGTATTTTTGTATAGCAACCAAACTTTAATACTCTAAGAGCTTTTAAGCTAGAACTCACTATTGAACACACAATGAAAATATTTGTTTTAATCAAAAACGACCAAATGAGAAATTTGACTTTTTAAGAAAACTAGCAGTTTGACTTAAATGAACTTTGAGTTGATTACAATCACTGATTATGTTGTTTTAAGTTATTCTAAGACTTACTTGAGCAAGATTAACAACTTATGAATACAAATTCATGATCATATATCCTAAAAATCCAACAGTAAGCTCATAAGACATGATTAACTGAAATGTTGACTTTTAATGAACTAAGACTGGATTTCTTGACTGATATGAGTTATTTAAACCAAGTTAGACAGATTTCCAACAAGTCCAATGACCAGAGAACCTTTGAACACAAAAAACCAAACACCCCTAGAGATGACTGTTTTGAAGTTTTTACAAAGCAACTTACAATTTTAGACCATAAACTTGATTGCAGACTCTATATTATTATTAAGTGAGATGAAATAAACATGAACAAACAATTTTAACAACATGAAACACAAGAATTAAGACTATGCTACTTTAACTGCCCAAATGAAACTTATCTAAACTACAGATTTAATAGAACAACCAACTGATTTAAAAGCTTAAATACACTTAATTCTAACTAATAAACATAAAGAAACATATATTTATGCTAATGAACACTTGCAACAGTGAAATGCCAAATTAATCAAAAAGCTTACAAATGGATATCCAACTGCAAACTGAGATCAAGGACCAATGAACACCCCTATTAGCTTACCACTAAGCTTCTAACCCAAGGCCATCCATGATTTACCCTGCTCCAGCTGTGTACACCATTTCCAATGCATTTTTGATTTTTGAACTATTTAATTGGTATTTTTGGTGATTTTCTGTTTTTGATTCTAAACTGATTTTAAATGTATCTAAAAGCTTGATTAAGCTTTCTAGGAGCTTAAGTGATCTATTCTAGTTCATACAAACACCTAACAACAACATTGGATCATTCATGAGATTTTTGAAAATGAGGAAAATTGCATAAGCTGAGATATAAGTTGATACTTAAATTGAAGGTTCACAAAAGCTTTATTAATACATAAGAACTTGAAATTCAGAGTTTTAAGACTAAAACATACACTTGAAATTGAAAGTAAGCTAAAACGACTTAATGAAATAAAAATTACACTAGATACTTGATACATTGTAACTCTCTGCCTTTATAATGACTTTTAGCACTTCTCTTTGACCTCTGAATCTTTCCCACCAAATTCTAGCCATTGGATCACTCAAACTCATCAAAACCATACACTTGGATTTTGGCGCCAATTTCTTCAAAGCAGGTTTGAGCTTTAATGAGGGTTTGGTTTGAGTCAATTAAAGGTTTTGTTGTTTAGAGGAGGTGGAGGGGACATAGTATGGAGGGGAGTGTTGAAAAAGGGAGAAAACCATCTCTGGTTTTGAAGATTCAGGCAGGGGAGAGGGGGAGCTACAGTATCTGGTTTTTGAGCGCGAGATAGTGGATTTTGACTTCTGTTGACCGGGATGTGATATCAAAGGGCCGGGTTGGTTTTGGGAAGGGATTGGGCCAAGGTTGTTGGATTTGGGCTTTTGATATAATAAGGTGTCCGGCTTGGTTAAGCTTAAATAACAAGGACCAAAAGTGTAACTTCTCCAAAGGTGAAGGACTGATCTTGAACTTTTTCCAATGCTCTCACAAGGACCAAACATGACAAACATTTATAGAACAAGGACCATTTTTGCATAAAATCCATTTTTTAAAAGTCCAAGGACTAATTTTGCAAAATTTCAAAGTTTAGGGACCTTTCTTGCCAATTGACCAAAGAATCATTCAAGGATCATTTTTAACAACTTAAAATACTTCAGGGACCTTGAATGATAAAATTCCACATTTTTGAATTCCAGGGACTAGATTTGACAACTTTGAAACTTGGGGGACTAAAACTGCCATATTTGCAAATTTGATACGTTTTTCATCTGATTTTGATATTTTTGCATTTAAAACACATAAAACACTGATTTGTGATATTTTGATCATTTTGATGTGTTTCTGAGTGTTTTCAGATGATTTTGCAGTTTAGATTGTACAAAAATGATGAGTATTTAGACACTCATCAATCCCCCACACTGAGATATTGCTAGTCCCTAACAATGATTTGAGAAAATTTGAGATATTGCCCGTATCATTGTTGAATGACATTTCTAGAAACGTACAGAATATCGATTATACGAGAGACATGTCGTGAGAAGAATATTTTTGGATTTTTGATTTTCTATTGTTTTTGTATTTTTGAAAGTTTTATATTTTTATATTTTGCTTTTGTTGGTTTTTCAAATTTTGTATTTTGTTTTTCAAAAATATTTACAGCGAAGCTTTTTGGAAAAATCATTTTCAAGAAGATTCGAGAAGACGTTCTAACTCCTCAGGGGTTAGGCTTCGCATTCCAATTTGTCGAACTAAATACTCAAACCTTTCTTTTGGAAGGGCTTTAGTTAATAGATCGGCGAGTTGGTAATCAGTCTTCACGAAAAATAATTCAACTGTACCATTTTCGACGTACTCTTTGATGAAGTGATAGTGGACACGGATATGCTTAGTCTTTGAGTGATGATGGCTATGGCACTTTTCGAGTCACAATACATAGGTATTTTATCGAAAGTAAAGCCATAATCTGTGAGTTGTGTTCTCATCCATAGAACTTGAGCACAACACGCAGATAGAGACACATACTCAGCTTCAGCGGTTGAAAGTGCAGTGCAATCTTGTTTCTTTGAAGACCAGCTTACTAACTTTTCACCAAAAAATTGTGCTCCTCCGGATGTACTTTTTACTGTAACTTGATCACCTGCGTGGTCCGCATCTGAAAAGGCAATTAGATCAAATCCGGATTCCTTCGGATACCAAAGTCCCATGTGAATGGATGTCTTTAGGTACCGAAAGATCCTTTTAACCTCTTTGAGGTGCAGTTCAGTAGGCTTTGCCTGAAACCGTGCTAATAAGCAAACAACAAAATGAATATCTGGTCGACTAGCAGTGAGATACATGAGAGAACCAATCATGCTCCGATATTTCTTCGGATCAATAGGTTTCCCAAACAAATCGGCTCCAATTTTTGGTGAAGTTACCATTGGTGTTCCGACCGAGTCACAATTATCCATACCATGATTTTTCAAAATCTCAGTTGTGTATTTAGCTTGATTAACAAAAATTCCACGAGGGGACTGATGTATTTGTAAACCAAGAAATAATTTTAGTTCCCCCATCATGGACATTTCAAATTTGCTTTTCATGAGATTTTCAAAATGTTTTGAAGATTCGGATTAGTGGACCCAAAGATGATGTCGTCCACATAAATCTGAACAATCAAAATGTCGTTTTTGCATTTTTGTGTAAACAAGGTAGGATCAACTGTTCCTTTGGTGAAATTGTTTTGGATAAGGAAAGAGGACATTTCGTCATACCACGCTCTCGGAGTTTGCTTTAAAACGTAGATTTCCTTTTTGAGTTTGTAGACGTACTCTGGATGTTCCAAGTCAATGAAGCCTTCTGGCTGACTCACGTACACTTCTTCTTTCAGAGTTCCATTCAAGAACGCGGTCTTAATGTCCATCTGATAAACCGTGATGTTTTTGTGAGCTGCATAGGCCAAGAATATCCTGACTGCTTCAAGTCTAGCTACCGGCGCGAATGACTCTTCAAAGTCTATCCCTTCCTCTTGTCTGTATCCTTTAGCCACAAGACGAGCTTTGTTGTGAATTACAGTCATCTCTTCATCCCTTTTGTTCTTCCATAACCATTTGAGATCAATGACGCGAATGTCAATTGGTCTTGGAACCATTTCCCAAGAGTCATGGAGACGGTATTGGAGAAGTTCCTCCTGCATCGCTTCTATCCATGCGGGTTCTGCCATTGCCTCGCGAATGTTCTTTGGTTCGATATTGCTAATTGAGCAAAGGTAAATGCACAAGTCGCAATCGGTGGCAAGTTGACGTCTCGTCTGAATTGGCCTTGAAGGTTCACCAATAACTTGTTCAATTGGGTGGTCTTTTGTCCACTTCAGAGTAGAAGGATACCGTTGGTTAAACGTATGCGAGTTAGATGGTTCTTGTAAGCATGAAGATGATTCAGCTGATTCCGTTGCAAACGGGTTTTCAAATAAGTCTTCATCTAACGTTGCATCGTTCTGGTTTTGGTTTTGCTCATCAACTGCTGGTAGAACGGGTGCAAGAACTTGAGTAGATGTAGATGATGTAGATGGAGTAGGTGCATTGGTTTCGACCGTTGTAGATGCATCTTCTGTTGGTGGTGGAGGATGATTTTGAGCGGGTGCAGCGAAATGATGGTTTGATGCATTTGTCGAAGTTCCACCATAGTATTCATCGAACATTAACTCGAAGAAATTCTCCCATTCTTGTTCTTTAGGATTGTCAGATGAAGTTGATTGAGCTCTTTGAGGTACGAGTCCTGAACTGATGTGTCCAGAAGTCTGTCGAATTAGTGCGGGTTCTAGAGCGAGTCTCTCAGAAGCCATTTGTGAAAGTTCATCAAACTTCACATTCATCGTCTCCATGATCCTCCTAGTTCTCCTGTTATACACCCTGAATGCCCTCGAGTTATTTGAATATCCAATGAAGATTCCAATATCACCTTTTGCTTTTAGTTTTCCAAGATCTTCTCTGTCATTCGTAGTATAGCACAAAGCGCCAAACACGTGAAAGTAAGAGATATCAGGTTTTCTGTCGTTCACTATTTCATATGGGGTTTTATTGAATCTTGGACGGATTAGGGATCGGTTCTGAGTGAAACAAGCAGCGGCAACAGCATCAGCCCATAGAAATAATGGTGCGCAAGAATAAATTAGCATTGTGCAGGCAGCTTCCACAAGAGTTCTATTTCTTCTTTCAACTACCCCATTCTGCTGTGGAGTTCTAACAGCTGATGTCTAATGAGTAATTCCAACATCTTCAAAATAAGCTCTTAACTCCTGATTAGTGAATTCTGTGCCGTTGTCTGTTCTTACAACCCTTACTGGAGTTTGAAGAAGTACTTGAATACATTTCAAAAAGGTGATGATGATGCCTGGTGCTTTGTCTTTTGATCTCAGAAACTTAACCCATGTATATCTCGAATAATCATCGACGATAACAAGAATATGCTTTTTCCCATTAAAGCTTTCAACTCTCATTGGGCCACATAAGTCCATGTGCAACATATGCAACTTTGCTTCCGAACTAGGTACGGTTTTGGGTTTATATGATGCTATTTTGCTTTTCCTTGTTCGCATGATGGACATAGGTGATCCTTGGTGTATTTGAACTTTGGAAGTCCATTGACGATGTTGTCTTTGGCAATTTTGTTGATGGTGTCAAAATTGAGGTGGGATAACCGTCTATGCCACAACCAGGACTGAGTTCCAGATGCTCGTGTCATAAGACATATTGGTGATGAAGAGGCCATTTGGTTGATGTCGATAGCATACAAGTTTGTATCACGATTCCCAGTTAAGAGATTAGTGCCATCCAAGTTTCTAACTAAGCAAGCATTTTTCCTAAAAGCAACCTCTAAATCTGCATCACAGAACTGCCCGACTGAGAACAAATTGTGTCCCAACCCTTGGACATAGTAAACCCAAGTGATCAAATAATTTCCAAAAGGTAGATCTCCATAACCCATGATAGCTGCTACATGATCATTTCCGAAACGTACGGTTCCCATGAATTTCTAGACGAAATTGATCAGCAGCTTCAGATTCCCAGTCATGTGCTTGGAGCAACCCGAGTCGACGATCCAAAGACAAATTTCGATAACCTGCCAGTTACAGAAAAAGAATATTGTGGAAACCGTTTGGATTTAGGTTCCTTTGGGTTAGAGGTAAAATCCTATGCACACTCATAGAGGTTTTCTATAGGGAAGTCTGGTTTATCACTCATTGTTCCATTCTGGAGTGTGAAAGTTCTACCTGTGGGTTTCCAAATATCATCCCTAAAGTATATACGTTGGTTCCTGTCAGTAGTGTAAAGCCTAAGTTTTGCAACTAGTCTTCCTACTCGTTTAGCGTAATTACTTTTTGGGACGTTCTTCTTAAAAGGCTTATCATTCACATTCTTAGAAACACAATCATCTTGAACATTAATTAAAGATTTCTTGCAGGTTAAAGAAAGAGATTCAACACATTCATTAGACTTAGCAAGTTTCACAGGTTCAGTACATTCAGATGAAATGTCTTTCTTATTCAAAAGCGGTAAATTCCTAGGGTGTTCTTCTACTTTCTTCTCTTTATTCAAGCTACTACTCCTAGAGGCAGTCGAGACTCTATTGTTCCTTGTATTGCTCTTAGGCTTTAGTCTGCTGCTCCTAGAGGTGCTTTCTAGTCCTGTAGAAGGTAAGTCACACGCATTAGGATTCAAATTTTTATGAAGGGAGGTGGTTTTAGCTATCCTAGTCTCTTTAGATGTGGAGGCAGACGCATTAGTGGTACTCATCGTAAAAAGGCCAGGTGCTAAAACTTTGGGATTCTCGATAACCGCTTTCCCTTTTTCAACATTTTGTTTAGGTGGGGCAGGTGGAGTGACTGGTTTTGATGAAACATTTTTCTCATTGAATTTTGGAGGAGGCATAGAAACAGACATTTTTGGTTTGGAAACTAGTTTGGGAACATTTGCTTTCTCCGCAGTCAATGGTTTTGTAATCACAGTTTCCACTACCTTTCCTTTTTGACTTTCCAGCTGAGCCCTCAAGAGATCATTTTTTGCTTTCATGTCATTGTAGGCACGCTCATACGACAATTTTTCATACTTGCATTCCTCAGTTTTTCGATCAAGTTGCTTAAAATATGAGATATTTTCTTTTTCAAGTTTCACAAGTGCTTTTTCATATTTTGAAACAATTGCGGAGGTCTCAGACTGGAGTCTTTCATGATCTTCAACAGAATATGTTTGCAAAATGATGGACATAATATCATTAGTCAGAACATCTTCGAAGAGTGAATCATTTAGATTTTCCAAAACTTTGATGTGTTCAACACTTTCATTAGCTTGCTTTACCAGGGATTTATGGTCCTTGACAAAGTCAACTGTTTCTTTCAAAAAGGCTTGTTCAAAATGGATTACCCTTGAGTTGATGTTAGTCAGCTGGGGGGCAATTTGAGTGTCAAAAAACTTTTTCTGTTCAATATCAAAACTATTAAACCAGTTGTTTGTTGTAATATTGGTTTTAGTTTTAACGGTCTCTTGAAGATCCGCAATTCTAGTTTTCACATTTTCCAAAATACTTCTCGCATCACTTGTGTTAAAAGGATTGTTTGAAGACATTTGTTCAATGTTCGAAAGAGATTTGGATACAACAACTGGTTTTGAAACTGATTTTGAAACTGGTGTTGACACTTTGTTTGAAACACTTGGTTTGGTGGAAAACGTTGATTGAGAAACACACGAAATACCATTAATTTGGTTCCATTTATTATAATCAATAGGTTTGATTTCCGGATGTTTTTGTTTCATTTTTGATCTACTCTCCTCAGATAGTTCCAACGTTTCAAGAGAATCATGCACAATTATAGGTTCATGCAAAGGTTTTCCATTGTTCAACACATTCCGTTGTTTCTGAGCTTTCTTGAGGAAACAGGGAGTTGAGTTACCAAGAGCCATTTTCTGTGTCGTATGAAAAATCGGATTTACTTGATTAGAAAGCATCTTGTTTGTCTTAGCGGAATGACCCGTTGTAAGAAGTAAATTATTCAATTTTTTTATAGTTTCATTTTTATCTAGAATTTCATCAACAAGAGAATCTTCTCATTTTGAAAAATCAGCAATCAACTGTTTCTTCTCTTTTTCAAGATCAGAAAACAGTGCTTTTTGTTTAGAAAGTTGGTCATTTAGATCAGAAATTTCGTTGTTTAAAGATTTTATTTTCAAGTTCAAATTTACATCAAGTGTGTCATACTTGAGTTGCAATTGTGTTTCTCTTAAAACAGAATCTCGATAACCAATTTCTAATTCGGACATTTTGTTTGTATGAAATTCATAGGCTTTGGCGTGCTCCTTGTAACTCTCAAGCTCAGTGGTCAATTTAACATTCGCGGCCTTAACTTCGTGATTGACCTTACTCACTTTCTCAATTTCAATGCCACAGTTATTGATTAATGATTCAAAATAAGCACGTGTTTCCTCATCAGTCTCAGTATTTTGTGCCACACAGCCTCCACTAGGATCCACATCTGGAGTTTCAGAGTTAGTATTGCTACAACTCGGATTGTCCATGTATGTATCATAAGTAGGTGCTGATGTCACAGAATGATGTTCATCATGAGTAAACTGATTAGCAACATTACTATAATTTGGTACCTCATTGAGTGAATCTGTATCATAGACTGGAGGTGTATCAAAAGTAGCACTTGATGTTGTTTCCTGCTGGTTGACTGTAAGACAGTAGCTTGCATTATCATTTGTTTTCTCTGCCCGTCCTGGATACAGAAATTCGTATTCCTCAGCAGTCAACTCTATTCCCAATTTTTCTTTCTTTGCTAACAATACCCTGTACTTGAGGTTCGGAGGTAGCATGCTGAACCGACGATACCCTGAATCTTGGCTTTGAGGTTCGGAGGTAGCATTCTGAACCGAAGTCATAAAACAGTTATTCCCATTTTAATATCCCATATTCTGATTCACAATCTGACCCCCCTGATGTCCAACATACTGCCCTGCATATTGCATCTGATGCCCCATTTGTATGCCCGCATATCAATTGTAGGACCACTACGAATATCAACCTTATCACTTTACCAAGCAAACCCAACACACGTAACAACAGTTACGCGTAGAACACGAACAAACCAAACACAAACGTATGCTTAAAAGAAAGAAAAGATAAAGATGAATGGTGACTTGAATGATATATAAATCCGTGTATATGTTATGAGTATAAGATAAACATAATAAAGTTGTATATTCCTTGAGAGAGAAAAGACACACACACACACACACTTTCAAGCACACCCCTCAAATGACCATTTGAGGGGTATTTATAGTACAAGAGGCATAAAACTCTAAAAGGCTTTATCTTGGGCTTTTCGTGGATAGGACTTGGATTGGGCTTGGCTAGCAAGTCTCAACTATTAACCATTTAGCTTATCCTAATCCACGAGCCCGTTGACTATTCTAGCACGATATCTAACACGAGTTACAAAGTTCCTAAATGTGAATGACCATCACTTTTAATAAAACTATTAAGGCTAACATGCCAATTGTTTGAAAAATACTCTTTTTAATTCGATTGAAATCATTCTCCCCCTCAATCAATGACACAGGTTGTTGATTGAGAGATAGAGATTTTGACAGATGATAAGCACAGATGATTTTTCAAAAATAATAGAGTACGAGATATTTTCAAAGCAATTTTGTTTTCATTAGATGACAAATATTTTTCTGAATAATCAGTAGACGGAAAAGTATTTGGAAAGAAAAACATTTGTTTTAAGAATCAGAGCATGAGATTTGAAAAATAAGATTAAGCATGGCTCTGTTCTTTACTTTTTAAAGCGGGTTACTGCCTTAAATAACAATAAACCACCATTTTTCTCCGCCTCATTTTTTTAAACAATTTATGTACATTCGAAGAGCATCTAAAAACCCGTGACATTCTTTGAATGTCAACACAAAGTCCATAGATAATATCGAATAACAAAAATAAAAATAAAAAATAAAAAAATGACAAAATAACAATATTTTTTTGGTAATTTTCAAGATTTTCTAATTTTTTATGGATTTTAGAAAATTTTATATTTTTATATTTTCTTTTGTGGTTTTTGAAATTTTGTATTTTGCTTTTTGAATAAATATATACAAGAGATAGATGAAGAAAAAGAACCATTTTTACTCCTCGTCTTCCTCTTAGGGATCCAATCATACTTCGATATTTCATTTGATCTACCATGATCCCTGAGTGGTCCTCATCCAGTTTGGTACGTTCCACCATGGGAGTGTCAACGGTGTCACAAGTGTCAAATCCAAATTTCTTTAAAATTTCATTTGCATATTTAGATTGATTAATAAAAATGCCTTCGGGACTTTGTGAAATTTGTAATCCCAAGAAAAATGACATTTGTCCCATCATAGACATTTGAAATTTAGAGCCCATCTCCTTAGAAAAACGGTCACATTCATTGGGGTCAGTCGAGGCAAAGATAATATCATCAACATAGATTTGAACGTGAATTAAATATTTGCCTGACTTTCTGGTGAACAATGTCGGATCAACTGCTCCTTTGCTAAATCCAGTAGATAGAATAAAATTTGATAGCGTATCATATGATGCCCTTGGAGCTTGCTTCAAACCCTAAATAGCCTTCTTCAAGCGATAGACATGAGTATAATGCTCTGGATTCACAAAACCTTCAAGTTGGCTGACGTATACAGCTTCTTTAAGATCTCCATTAAGGAAAGCCGTCTTTACATCCATCTGATAGACTACCATGTTCTTACTTGCAGCATTAGCCAAGAAGATTCTGATTTCCTTGATACAAGCAACTAGACCAAATGATTCTTCAAAGTCAATACCATCCTCTTGACGGTATCCTTTTGCAACCAATCGAGCCTTGTTCTTTAAAACATCACCATGCTCATCAAGTTTTACTTTGAAGATCCACTTTAGAGCAATGATCGTAGCATAGTCAGGAGCAGGTACTAATTCCCATACATCTAGTTGATCGAACTCATGAATTTATTCTTGCATGGCATTGAACCAGCTGTCTTCATTCATGGCAGTTTTAACATCTTTTGGTTTGACCTTGGATAGCACGGAGTTGAAGAAGCACCATAAGGCATCAGTTGCAAGTTGTTTGTGAGTGGATACTGGACGAGAGGGATTTCCAATGATGTTGTCCAATGGGTGATCATGTGTCCATTTTCTAAGGTGTTCGTGTGGTTGTTGTTGAGGAAATGAAGTAGTAGAGTCGATTTCTCCTGATGAAGATGGTTCTGATGATGATTCAGGTGCAAATATGTTTTCAAAGGGGCATCTTCAGGAGTAGCAAAGGGATTCTCTCCATCAAGGGTGCCAGAAACAATTCCATGATGTACACTCGATGATTTATGATTTGTTGATGAGACAGAGTGATCAGCAGCAGACGCTTCTTGACTTAACTACATAGAAACTGAAGGGTTAACTTCATTGACAGGGATAGGAGCAGCCTTTGTTGATGGAATTGATAGATCATTAGCAATTGGCTCATAGTGTTCATCAAACATTGGATCAAACAGTTTCTTCAAGTCATCTTCTGAAGGAGGTACATAATGAGTTGCTGGCGAAGGATCGTATACAAGAGTAGAATTGATGGGACTACTTGATGATGCGGGTCCAGAACTGGGTTGTCCTGGAGCCATTTGACCGGTCAGCTCATCGAACATAACGTGAATTGTTTCCATGATATTTCGGGTTCTTTTGTTGTAGATTCGGTATCCTTTTCTACTTGGTGCATATCCTACAAATACTTCAATGTCCGCTTTAGCTTTAAGTTTGCCTAAGTCTTGGCCCTCATTAGTTGGATAACACAATGCACCAAACACACGAAGGAATGAAAGATTAGGTTTTTGATTGTGGACAAGTTCATATGGAGTTTTTCCATGAGAAGTGTGAATAAGGGATCGATTTTGAGTGTAGCATGCAGTGGCAATGGCTTCAGCCCAGAGAAACATTGGAACCTTTGAGTAAATCAGCATTGTTCTAGCGGCTTCCACAAGAGTTCGATTACATCTTTCAACTACACCGTTCTGTTGAGGAGTTTGTGGAACACTTCTTTGATGACTGATTCCAACACATTCATAGAAATCACTAAGTTCTTTGATAACAAACTCAGTTCCATTATCTGTTCGGATGATTCTGATAGTTTTGTTAAGTCGAACCTGCAACTGTTTGATAAGTTTGATGATGATATCTGGAGTTTCATCCTTTGTCCTCAAGAAATTAACCCAAGTAAAACGAGAGTAATCATCAACCACAACTAACACATATTTCTTCCCGTAAATGTTCTGCACTCTCATGGATCCACGTAAATCTATGTGAATGGTATGAAGAACTTCCGTAACTGAGCTTGTAGGTTTGGGTTTGTGGGCATACTTCTTGCTTTTTCCCAATTGGCATGCTGAACAAAGATCATCCTTTTTGATACTTTAGTCTAGGTAAGCCTATTACTAAGTCCTTTCTGGAGAGATCATTTATGGTGCCGAAGTTCAGGTGATTTAGACGACGATGCCATAACCATGACTTTGTCTTCGAAGCCTTGGACAACAAGCATATTGGAGAAGACTTCATCATATCTTCGATAGAGATGGTGTATAGATTTGAACCACGTGTTCCTCTTAAAAGTTCTTTACCATCAAGTTCTCTAACGAAACAAGTATGTTTTCTGAAGGCCACTTCTAGACCAGAATCACAAAATTGACCGACAGAGAATAAGTTATGACCAAGACCTTCAACGTAATATACCTTGGAGATAACACTATCACCGACAACATAGTCTCCATAACCCATAATTGCAACAAAATGATCATTCCCGAATCTAACAGTCCCGATAAATTTACTCACAAAGTTCATGAGCCATGACCGGTCTCCAGTCATATGCTTGGAACAGCCTGAGTCCAGGTACCACAGAACGATTTGAATGATCTGCAATTGAACATAGACAAGAATGGATAACTAGATAATTGGGATCCCCATGCAAGAATGGGTTCCATTTGGTTAGTAATAGTGATTGGAACACCCACATCAGAAGTAGAAACAATGGAATCATCATGGATAGATGCAATGCTAGTGTCCGTATTTGACCTACTCAAAGTGTGTTCACTTCTTAAAGGAACAGTTCTAGTAGTAGGCATCCATTTCCTAATGAGCATTGATCTAGGTAATTTAGGGCACATCTCATTAAGATTGAATTTGCGGCCAGTAGGTATCCACTGATAACCTATGTTATTAAATTTCCTTCCTGTGGGTTTCCAATGTTTTCTAACCTTCTTTCGCCATTTCTTTCTAGCCTCCTTAGCTTGATTTTTTGTATTCACTATCTTAATAGGGCATTTAACAACATTAATCAACTTATTCACAGCACATTCATGGTTAGTAACAGAAACCAAACAATCATCATTACATGTTTTGCCAAAAGTAGCAGAATTCGAATTAATTACAGTACGCTTATAGCTAATACTAGAATCAACACGATTCATTTTATTCAACTCAAACTTAGTGTTCCTAGGGTGGTCTTCGACTTTCTTCCATTGCACATTCTTATCTTGCAAGGTCCTATCATGCTTTGTATTGCCTGGAGGCTTTGACCAGCTTGCTTTTGTGTCACTGATTACTCCTATAGAGGGAATTTTGGGAACATTAGTTGGTTGGGCTACCTTATGCATTACAGGTTTAGAAGTGTTGGGATCTTAGTTAGTTGAAGGCACATTAAAATTCACTTTCTTAATGCTAGGCATAGAACAAGGCATCACAGCTTTACCTTTCTCAAAAAAAGATTTCGGGCAGGTTGCTCTTAAACATACTAACAGCTCTTGAGATCGTTTGGCCTGAATGCAAGCAAACCTAATTTCTCTATCTAGTGGCTTATTTATGAAATCCTCTTCTACAATCTCTCAGAGACATTCTAGACTATCCTTAAGGTAAGAGAAATAGTTATAAAACCCAAGTTCGTTATTTCTAAGATGAGGAGGAATGTATTTAACAGTCACAGTATATTTAGAGTTTGCAGATGACTTTGATGCAACATTCTCATTAAAGAGAAGTGGCCTTTTCCCTTTTACCTGACTCCTCAGATTCTTAATTTCCTTTTGTAAAGACGTTATTATTTCGTTGTTTTTGTCACGAGTGACTTTCATTGAATCATATAACTCTTTAAAGTGTTGTTTCACCTTTTCATTTTCTTCTAGAAAACTCTCATTTTCCTTTTGTAGAATATTAACCAAGTTTTGAAGATGAAAAGTCTGAGAACTTTGAGAATCTAAAGGAGGAGGCATTTGGGAGCCTGTCACATTGTTCTTTTCACCCTTTAATTGTGAAATTTGGGTTCTCATTTTTCTGATCATGTTACAATGAGCTCGAATCTGTTCATCACGTTTGCTGATTTCAAAAACTGCATCAAATTCAGGAGCATCCAAGGATGTCTTGATATTTGACGTTTTAACATTTTCTTTTAGATGTTGATATTTTAATTGCAAAGTAAGATGCTCAACTTCCAATTTAGAAAACCGTTTCACCAGGTTATCAAGATCATCCCATTCAAATTTTTCATGCAATTTAGAGTTTGTTTTCTCAAGCTCAATGACACGATCATGGGAGACTTTCAGAGCAACAGATAATTCATGAAATTGAGATGCATTAATTGAACAATTCGTGGCAGTGTAAAACACATCTTGAGTAATACATTCAGAAATCAGATTCTCATTTAAGGTATGCAAGTTTTTCCTCTCAATCTCATTATATTTTAATTCTCGCTCATAGTCATTGACTTCAACTATCATTGCATCAAATTCCTTTTCTGTTTCTTTAATATATGAATCCATACCCTTTTTAAGACTCTCAAATTGACCTTTTAATTGTTTAAAGAATGGCATGACCTTAGTTAAATAGCATTCTTTAGTTTGCTCAAAACCCCTCTCCCTTTCAGTTATCACAGTAGGTGTGATCCTTTTCTTACATGTCTTCTCAAAATCAACAAATAATTGATAAATGACATACTGACTGATTAAGGTCTTGCTCTTAGTGGGAATAGATCTAGGAACTAAATGCATTGGTGTATTGGGGGGATATACAGTGGCAGGAAGCATTCTCCTACATGGGGGATTCTGTTCAACAAACTCATCAGCTTTTTTTTATGTCCATATCCTTTTTCCAGAACACTTGTTCAGGGGTCAGCTGTGTTTGAGGTCTAAACTTGTTAAATGCAATCCAATTATCTTTAGCATAGTTGGGTGTTTTATAACTGATTTTCTTTTCTACGCATGAAGGGCTCTTAAGTTTTTCATCCAATTTCTTTCTAGTGACTTCTTCTAACTGCTTATCTTCCTCAGTGTTCTCAGCGCAACTAGGTTTCTGTCTAGGCTTAAGGATTTCATAGCCATCATAAATTACCTTATGTGCTTCTCTAGCTTTCTTACAAGCCTCAGGGTTTGGTTCATCAACTAATGCAACACTATGTTTCGTCACTTAGAACTCTATGCTTAGTGATCATGTGAGCATTCTGAATGGTGTTTCCTTGTGCGTACAATTTGTTTTCAAGTTTGTTTTTCAAAGTTTTTAGGTTGGAAAATTCATTTAAAAGTTTTGATTCCTTAGCATTAAACTCCTACTTAAGCACTTTCACATTTTCTTGAAGTTCTTGTTTTTGCTTAGCCGTTTTATTAAGCTTTTCTTTTAAGGAATCTAACTCTTGTTTTAGTATTTCTTCCCTAAAGCTACTTTTTCTAATAATTGTACACATTTGGTCATCCATTTCCTGCTCACGAGTGGTTAACTCAAACTTAGCGTGTTGTTCATAAATGGCAACTTGTTCTTTATAGGCATTAAGTTCAGAGATAACAGAATCATCAGGGGCACATGGAGTGAATTCATCAAAAACATAGTCATCATTGACTGCAGAGAATGCATCACTTGGTTCAATCACACTTTCACTTTGGATCACATATTGATCATATGGGATAATATTACTATTACCCATATTCACAATATCTGTTTCACAAGTTTCATGTGATTGCACTTTATCACGTATCTTTTACTCATCAACTTCATCATATAATTTTAATACCTCTGAGATGATTGATTCTTTGGATGGACAGCTTGCTTAGATGATCAGACCTTTGGAGAGACCATTGGAGAAATGCTAGCCATGAAGATTGTCTGGGCAGTAGGTTCATCATCGACATCAGAGTCATATGCATCATAAGCGGCAACTTGAAAGGCATTTTGATGATTGTGACCCAGTTCCTGAATTGGCTGCTCATCCACATCTGCATCATATGTCTTAGCATTCCTCTCTGCAAGAAATAACAACTCTTCTTCATCCAAAACAGCACCATTGTCCTAAGCTTGCACAAGCAACATCTTGTCTCTGAAGTATTCTACATTTTGAGAGCATTTTGGAGATGTGCAGTTCCTTGCAATGTATCCATCACCACCACAGTTGTAGCACTTGACTGGCTTCACTTGTCCCTGATTGGCATTTCTCCCACGACTCTGATTAGTCACATACCCTCCACCTACTCCACCTCTTCCCTGTTCATACTGCCTACCTTGAACTGGTTGCACCATAACCTTTCCATCTTTGACAGTAGCTTGATTGTGTGGGTTGGATGATGTTCTGAGGTTATTGTTGGTGTGAGGAGTGGTATTTAGATTTTGACTAACCATGAGAGACAGTTGATTGATGAAGTTTTCCATGATTGTGTTCGAGTCTGGAAGTTTATATGCTGGATCAGGAATGAGCTTGTAGTTACCGTTACCCGTAGGTATGACCTGAGAAGCTTTGGTGGTAATTCCAAAATTTGTGTAAAAATCTATTGAATCATTTGAAGAACTTGTTTCTCCCTGTTTAGTTTTGAATTGTTCAAGAATCCTTCGTTCAAACATAGCATGTCTCTCATTTTGAAGAAGGAAGGCATACAGTTGCTCATAGTTGGTGTTCTTCAATCCTTTGGTTAGCTTCACAGAGGTGACAAATTTGTGCCATTCGGAATTCATGTTGTTCACAAACTTTGAATTCAGCTAAATATTTGGCATGGTCATTTTGATATACCTCTTATCATTCACAAGCTTGTGGAATTTCACGTAATATTCATAGACACTTTCTTCTGGTTTCATCTTAAAGTGCTCAAATTCATCATACAGTTGTGATTCTCTGTCTTCCTTAGTTAATTCAGAGTCCGAGAGAAGCATCTTGACATTATCCCAAACCGCCTTGGCTTCAGTGTTGTGATTGATAAGCTTGTAGATATCTTTAGGAAGACCCTGAAGTATAATGTTTGAAGCCCTGATATCAGCATCGAATCTCTTTTTCTCCTTATCACTGAGCTCATCATACGTCTTTGGTCTGTCCAATCCAAAGATCAATGTTCCATCTGCAGCAGTATCAATTATGTCTCTTGTAGTCTCAATCTGATAAGGTCCTTCATCAATTGATTTGAGAATGTTGACCCCATTTTCCTTTCCCAAATAGTACAACCTGATTCGTTGAGCCCATGAGTCATAATCAGTTCTGTCAAGCATAGGTAGACGAGTATCTGATCCTGCTGCTTGAACGTCCTCAACTACAGTAGAAACGATAGTAGGCATGTTGTTAGACATGATTACAAGTTCCGCGGGATTTTACAATTCTTTGATTAAACCAAAAGAACAACCGTAAAAATGTAGCACGAAGAAGTGAAAAGTCTTAATAGACAAGTGTAACACCCCCGAAAATCTTAATGACAGCGGAAGACTAATTCGGGTGTTACTTGAATGGAGATCATAGTCAATAATTATAGAAAACGACTCGAAAGAGACGTTTTATTAATATAGTTATCATTCATCGAAAACTCATAGTTTGTTACAAAATATTGTAAATAGATCAAGTGTTTTTCCCCAAAAGAAAGATCATGAGTTTGAAAGAAATGATAACTTTTATGTTTTACACCACCAGATGAGCCTTGCCATGCCCCGTTCCGCACCTTGGTCATAATCTTCACTGATTACCTGAGATAACATGCTTAAAAAGGTCAACAAAAATGTTGAGTGAAATCCATAGGTTTAAAATAAGTTGAACACAAGTATAAGATCATGATCATTGTAAACTAACAATATCATAAGAAAAATCACAGATTATTATGCACTAAGCTCATGGAACCAAGACTCAACTGCATACACCGAATTACCAGTGTACGTAAGTATGCCCCAAAGGAGGTAATAGCCAATTACCTAAAGAAATTCGATATGGTGCGCCCCGGTTATTTCTCTATAACCGAAACGGGGTTCGTTAATCCCCATAGTACTATTCACGATATCTACGTTCACTCGCGGTGACTAATGGTTCATGATCAGGGGACTTGTGGCTAACAACTTAGGCAGTACCAATAATCAAGAAGATCAAGCATTTATGAAAAACCTTGTGTTCTAGTTTAGAGCATGTATCTCCCTCGCGGGGTTTGTAAAATAAAGTAAAAGCGAGGCTATGAACTCACCTTGATGATAATGCACACGCAAAAAAAGATCAAGCACAATGTAGCGGAGGTTCCAACTCGAAACCTAAAATGATGAGATGGCGAATCTCAGTAAATGAGCATTTTGGTTCGCGACCAAAATAATAGAGCATTGAATATTCTTATTCAATAGATCATTGGATTGTCCAATCCAATAGTGTGCGATCGTGATTAACGTTTTAAGTTAATTTACATGCTACATTGTCTTAACTAGTGATCCTCACTTACGCATAAGTGAAATGTTTTCCCCGTTGTGATCGTAATAGATTTGTTGATCATTTTAACGTATTTAGATTCCCCGAGTATTTTATCGAAATATGTATATACTTAGTTATTTTCTAGAATATATATATACATTTACATATATATTTGTACATGAAATGAATTCATCGATATTGAAAATATTACGCTCATGTGGTCAAAATACTTAGTTTTACGAGGCTATAATGAAATCATATGTTTTGCTAAACTTTTTCCCAAATTTACACTTTTTACCCTCGAGTTACAAAAAGTACGAGTTTAGTCCTTGGACTTTTAGAAAAATGACACTTTCCACCCGAATTATATTTTATACCAAATCTTTCAGAAATGACAACTTTAACCCTTGGTAAAACTGAATTTACAAAATTAGCCCTCTAGGTTCAATTTATACGCTTTAAACCTTTGTTTTCCAAACTTGACACTTTTTACCCTAAACTTTAATTATAACTAGTTTAGGCTAATTACATATTCGGTCCTTGTGGTTTCCATGCGTGCGCATGCACGTAAGAGTTTCCCCTTATACTTTCGAAAATAGCATTAATAGTCCCTAGACTTTCATAAAACACTTGTTATACGTATAAAAGGACCCTTTATCTTTTTAAAAGTTACGCTTTTAACCCAAAATTCATTTAATTTGCAAATTCGGTCCGAAGTACCCTTTTTAACATACGAATCTTTACAAAACTTTTACAAGCTTATTCCTAGCTTATTTTTAGAGCTTATTAGCTTATTACTAATTTATTGGGCCGGGTTGGATCTCTCTTGGAGACGGGTTGGCTTATTGGGCTGAGCAGTTTGGCTTTTAGGCCCAATAATGCTTCGCGTGCGTTTTTGAGGTGTACGAGTGTTCCTTATAAGTTTGTGATGTGTTCTCAACATATTAGACTAGTATTAACGTGTGACTATGTGTCGTGATCAAGCATACCATACAAGTTGCATTGAAATGGTGCGCATAAAATATTTAACGTGCGAGAACCAAATGTAAACGAAGAAATGAAATGGAACGAGTTGGAAGAGACTTACTACACTCAAAATGAGTGGTGATGGTACGTGTGAGAAGTGAACGAGAAGAAGTGACCACCGAGAGCCCCTTGTTCTCCTTAAAATGTTACCCAAACTATTATTTTACCCAAGCTTTGCTCTAAACCTTGTTCCTTACACGTTTCCCTTGTCCCATTTCCTTTCTCTTTTGGTTCCCACAGTGGACGATTTATATGTATAGTGAGAGTGATTTGGTGAGTTAAACTTGTGAATTTTTGGTTAAGTGTTGGAGGATGAATGGGGTTCGATTTATAGGCTCATCAAGAATGGCCTTGGGGTTTATTTAATCTTGTCATTTGTTTGTTCTTGGCATGCCTTCTTGGTAGCTAGTTTTGAGGCAAGCATGATGGTCTTGTCTTGTCGAGATAAACATAGTAACCAAAGGATTATAGAGTCAAAAAGGATAGTCAAGGTCATTAGGTTTAGTTTATTATTTGTTTAGGGTGGCTAGCATGTTTTTGTCCCTTCTTTTTGCATTCACACGCAATACTTAGGACTAGGAAATGGGGTGATTTTGCTTGTGTCTCAACTTAGTGGCACGTTTGGTCTTCAAGTATATAACAACATGTGCTAAATTCCTTGCATAATATTTGTACCAAGTGATGTGTCGGGTTGGATGTTAGACGAGGCCCAAGGAAGAAATAAAAGAGAGTTGGGCTTATTTGTTGGATCGTGTACTAAGGCAAAGCCCAAAGGAAATATTAAGGGTGTTGGGCTCGAGTTGGGACGAGGCCCAAAGGGAATAATGGTGTGGGCTTGGTCCGGATATGAGGCCCAATGACATGTTGGGTTGGGTCGTGAGGTGGTACAAAGTCCAATAAGTTCCGTGGCCCAATATGAGTTTTATATATTTTTGCTATAATTAAATTCGTAATTTTACAAATTTTTACGTATTCGTTACGTGTTTTAGGATTATCAAGATAGTGGGGAAATTTATTTAGATCACAACGGTATCTTTTATGAACGCTCAAGCTGCGCTGATCATGCATATGCCAAATGATATGCAAATGTGATGTTTAGAAAATTTCATGACGAAATAGATCGTGTTAAATTCCTGATTAAAGCGTTAAGTACATTGAAATTTTTCGGGAGCTTACAGTACCTACCCCTTAAGAGAACCGCGTCCCGCGGTTAAACTCGCAGAGGCTGTCATGGGTGATCTAGATGAACAGGTGGGGATACTTGGAACGCATTACATCCTCGCGCTCCCAGGTGAACTCTGCACCTCGTTTCTTATGATTCCATCGAACTTTAACGATAGGAATGCGGCTTTGCTTAAGCCTCTTAATTTCTCTGTCCATGATCTCGACGGGTTCTTCGACAAAGCTAAGTTTGTCGTTGAGCTGGATGTCCTTGAGTGGTACGACTAGAGTTTCATCCGAAAGGCACTTCTTAAGATTTGAGACATGGAACGTGTCATGTACTCGGCTAAGTTCTTCGGGAAGATCGAGTTTATATGCCACTGGACCAATTCTTTGAAGAATTTTAAATGGTCCGACGTATCGAGGTTTGAGCTTTCCTCGTTTTCCAAATCTGACCATCCCTTTCCAGGGTGATACTTTGAGCATTACACGGTCTCCGACTTGGAATTTCATTGGTTTTCTTCGAACATCTGCGTAGCTCTTTTGTCTATCTCGAGCTGCTTGCAATCTTTGCCGAATTTGCATTATCTTTTCTGTTGTCTCTTGGACAATTTCGGGGCCTGTAAGTTGTACTTCTCTAACTTCCGCCCAGCAAACTGGCGATCGGCATTTTCTTCCATAGAGTGCTTCAAAAGGAGCAGCTTTAATGCTGGCGTGATAACTGTTATTGTAAGAGAATTCAGCCAGAGGCAAGTACTTATCCCATCCTTTTCCGAAATCAATCACACATGCTCTTAGCATGTCTTCCAAAGTTTGGATCGTTCTTTCACTTTGTCCATCTGTTTGAGGATGGTACGCGGTACTCATATCTAAGTTGGTACCCATGGCTCTTTGAAGCGTTTGCCAAAATCTTGAGGTGAATCGGCTATCACGGTCAGATATGATAGAGATTGGTACACTGTGACGAGAA
This sequence comes from Chrysanthemum seticuspe, assembly GCA_019973895.1. Classification (NCBI taxonomy): domain Eukaryota; kingdom Viridiplantae; phylum Streptophyta; class Magnoliopsida; order Asterales; family Asteraceae; genus Chrysanthemum; species Chrysanthemum seticuspe. Next base: position 25,999,443 of record BPTQ01000002.1, read on the forward strand.
ACAATCTCCTTGATGTACAGTCTAGCGAGTGTAATCATCTCGTCGTTCTCCTTGATTGGCAAGAAATGAGCGGACTTTGTAAGACGGTCTACAATAACCCAAATGGTGTCAAAACCATTAGAAGTTTTTGGCAACTTCGTGATAAAGTCCATTGTGATTCTTTCCCATTTCCACATAGGAAGTTCTGGTTGAGTTAGCAATCCAGATGGCTTTTGATGTTCAGCTTTAACTTTCAAGCATGTCAAACATTTACTGGCGTATACAGCGATATCAGCCTTCATATTAGGCCACCAGTACAAAAGCTTTAGATCTTGATACATCTTGTTGGGACCAGGATGTATGGAATACTTCGATTTATGTGATTCATGCATGATGAGTTCTCGGATACCTCCAAAGAGTGGAATCCAACTTCGATTCTTGAAACATAGTGTTCCGTCCGATCTCTTCACAAATCCATTCTCATTCTCCGGCATGCCATAAATCTTCTCATTCGGCCTATTTTCTTCCTTAAGGGCTTCGATTTGAGCTTCAAGAATTTTCGATGGTAGGGGTGAATTGATTACCATTCCCAATGATCTCACTCTAAGCGGCTTAGGGCGATCTTTTCTGCTCAAGGCATTGGCAACAACGTTTGCCTTTCCAGGATGATAACGGATCTCGCAGTCATAATCACTAAGCAATTCGAGCCAGCGACGTTGACGCATATTCAATTCCTTTTGATCTAAGATGTGTTGAAGACTTTTGTGATCAGTGTACACTATACACTTGGTTCCGTACAGATAATGTCTCCATAATTTGAGTGCAAATACCACGGCGCCAAGTTCTAGATCGTGAGTAGTATAATTCTTCTCATGAGTTTTGAGTTGTCGTGACGCATAAGCAATCACCTTGTTCCTTTGCATGAGAACAGCGCCTAAACCCATGTGTGAAGCATCACAATATACTACAAAATCTTCGGCTCCTTCCGGTAGTGCCAAGATAGGTGCTTCGCAAAGTTTGTTCTTTAGGAGTTGAAAAGCTGATTCTTGATCGTCTCCCCATTCGAATTTCTTCGTTTTCTGGGTTAACTCGGTCAATGGTTTAGCTATTTTTGAGAAACCTTCGATGAATCTTCGATAATAACCAGCAAGTCCTAAGAATTGACGAATTTCAGTGGGGTTAGTGGGTACTGGCCAATTCTTAATAGATTCGATCTTTGCGGGATCCACATGGATTCCTTCACTGTCAATCACATGACCAAGAAATTGGACTGTCTCAATCCAAAAGTCACACTTGGAAAACTTTGCGTAAAACTTTTCATCCTTGAGTAACTTCAGGACAGTCTTCAGGTGTTCCGCATGTTCTTCTTTATTACGAGAGTAGATAAGTATATCGTCGATGAACACAATGACGAATTTATCCAGATATGGTTTGCAGACTCTATTCATGAGGTCCATAAATACTGCAGGTGCATTAGTTAAACCTAATGGCATTACTTGGAATTCATAATGGCCATATCGAGTTCTAAATGCGGTCTTGGGTATATCTTCTTCTCTTACCCGTAACTGATGATATCCAGATCTTAAATCAATCTTCGAGTATACACTCGAGCCTTGCAACTGATCAAACAGATCATCGATTCTTGGTAAGGGATAGCGGTTTTTGATTGTGAGCTTGTTCAATTCTCTATAATCGATACACATCCGGAATGATCCATCTTTCTTCTTAACGAATAATACCGGTGCTCCCCAGGGTGAGGAACTTGGTCTAATGAATCCTTTCTCAGATAGCTCTTCTAGTTGTTTGGATAACTCTTGCATTTCTGAGGGCGCTAAACGGTACGGTGCTCGTGCTACAGGAGTAGCTCCAGGAATAAGATCGATTTGAAATTCGACTTGTCGGGCAGGTGGGAGTCCAGGCAAATCTTCTGGAAACACCTCAGAAAATTCCTTGATTACAGGTACATCCTCTAGTCGTTTCTCTTCCGACTTCTTTTTCGTTACTTGAGCTAAGAAGGCATAACATCCTTTTTCCATGTACTTTATTGACTTCGCACAGGATATGATACTTAAGTACTTTCTACTTTGATTTCCTTGGATGACTAAGGTTTCACCGTTGATCGGGATATGAACGGTTTTCTCGTCGCAAACAATCCTAGCACGGTGTTTGGTCAACCAATCCATACCAATTACGACATCGAAACTTCCAAGTTTGATTGGCAAAAGATCTATGAGGAACAAGTGATCTTGTAATAGAATAGGACAATTACGGATTACGGTGTTGGTTCCTATTATTTTCCCATCGGCAAGTTCTATCTCATAATTTGTATCTAAGGCGATTGGGGATATTTCAAGTAATGGTGCAAAAGTAGTAGATACAAAACTCTTATCTGCTCCCGAATCAAACAAGATTTTTGCAGAATGATTGTTAAGAGAATACGTACCCGTCACAATGTCAGGTTCAACGGTGCATCTCCATCTCCTAGCATGTACACTCTTGCACGCGCATTGTTTGTTTGAACGACATTTAACTTTGGGCATTGACTCTTAAAATGACCTGGTTCTCCACATCCATAGCAGTTCATGTTTGTCACAGTGTTGCCTCTTCCAGGGTTTCGGCAATGCTTACCTTGATGACCTACCTTGTTGCACTTATCGCACTTCACAGTACAAGGTCCAGAATGGTGCATCAAACATCTGTTACACTGGGGATGTGGTCCTACATACACTTTTCCAGCAGTGGGTGCAGTATAAGCCCTTGCGGCTTCTTGCCTTCGGTTTTGCCGATTGTGATGTTGGTTTCTGTTGTGGTGATATTGGTTGTTGTTGTTCCGATTGTTGTTGTTGGACTGATGGTGGTTGGAATTTGAGGTTTTCCGATCATCAAACTTTCTTTTGTTGTCACTTGAGCCTTGTGCATTTGCAAGCTTTAGTATTGGTTCCATAAGGCGGTGGGATACAATGACAACTTCTTCAACAGTTTTTGGATTTGAAGCGATGACATCTCCTTCGATGCTTCGAGGTAAACCTCCGATCAAAGCTTCCAAAAGCTTTTCATTGGTGGGAAACAGATGAGGACATAGAGCTCTCAGCTCATGGAATCTCTTGAAGTATGTCTTGAGATCATTACCTTTAGCAGCCAAGTGGTAATACTCATCTTCGAGTTTCTTGATCTCAGTTCTCGGGCAATACTGTTTCATTAGCAGTTGTTTCAGATCTGACCATGAAATCTTACAAGCTTCTTCCATTCCAATTGGTTGAGCATGGCCTTTCCACCAAGATAACGCATCTTCTAACAAAGTTCCAGTCGCAAACTTGACTTTGCAATCATTTGTGCAGTCACTTAGCAGAAATACAGTCTCGGTTCTCTCAAACCAATGAAGTAAACCAATAGCACCTTCAGTGCCCTTGAAAAATGTCGGCTTGCAGTTCATGAACTCTTTATAATTACACTTGCGAGTTACAGTGGACTCACTTTGATTTTTTGGAGTGTTAGTTGCATTTGAGTTTGCCATTTCAAGAAGACGTGCAGCTTCTGTGACACGATTCTCTTCAGCAATGCGAGCAGCTTCAGCCTCACGTGCTGCTTGAGCGACACGCTCAGCTTCAGCCTCTCGAGCAATTCGGGCGTTCTCAGCTTCTCTTGCAATTTCGGCTTCTCTTGTGATTTCAGCTTCACGTGCCTCTTGGGCAATTCGTTCAGCTTCAACGCGTTCAGCTTCGGCTCTAGCAGTATCAGCGACATGTTGTGCTATAGCTGCGCTAACACTTTCAGCGACCATTTTCTGAATAGCTGCGGGAGTGATGGTGGATGAGGTAGCTTTCTTCTTGACCATTTTTCTAAAATTTCCAAGAATAAATACCAAGATTTAGAAATTATCGATCGATGATAAAACTGATTTCATATTATACATATCATAATAGTCCAGATTACCACTTTAAATTAATGATATGATATTGGTATGAACAACGATTGAAATATGATTTTTCTCAACAAATCATAATATATGTATAAGGACATAAGGATCGGTTCGGTATACATCACCGAGGAATAATATCATAACATCAGAATAATAGAAATACAACCATAGGATACATGGAATACATCATTACATAGTTTTGTTCACAACCATAGGTTACATCATCATAATTCTTGTTCCAAGGTTACAAACCAAAAAGATACAAGCCTTAATGCCTCATATGGCGGCTTTATGATACATACTAAGATAAAGATGACTAGGATCTACGCATCTCCCGATGCGTCATCCTGACGACGACGAATCTCCTCAACCATGGCTGTCAAGTCTCGGATTTGCTGCTCACGGGCTCGATCTCTCGCCTCGAGGTCATCAATCCTCTCCTCCAGAATAGCAGTGTAAGCATGAGCGGATGCAAGTTCATGATGCAGGACTCTCTCTCGACCTAAAGCAGTCTCTCTCAAAGTACTAGCATCTCGAATAGTAGTCTCCAATCTCCGAGTCAATTGGTTAACGGCCTCTCTCGCCTCCACAATCTGAGTACTCATCATATCAAACACAATCTCAATGGAGTAGCGACCTACCACGAGGTTCTCGACTTCTTCCTCCAAGCTTTCTATCCTAACTAGTGGAATCTCATCATAATGTGCCATGAGCTCATTCAACTGGTCTTCGTGCCTGATAAGTCTCCTAGCCAACAGAGGAATAGTGTGGTGTACTGGTTCACCGGTAACAGGTAGAACTGGAGCTGGTGCAGTAGTTGAGCTTTCTCCAAGCTCAAACGAACTAGGTGCTCCCTCGTCTTCTCTCCAACGTCGAAGTAAGGGTATCAAGAATGACCATCTCCTAGCACCGGATTTCTTCCTTGGTCCGGCCTCATTATCCACTTGAGTAGGCTTGTCAGGATCAGATAGTGATGGTGGATAGCACTTGATGCAAAGCGGTAAAATTGGCTCACTAAAAGTGTCCAAAGGAGGTGATGCTGTAGGTGGTGATGAAACAGGAACAGTAGTTGTCTGATGGTAGAACACAGTAAGTGGCAGTGGTGGTGAAGTAGCAGTAGGTGGAACAGCAGGTGAAACTGGTGATGACTGAGCGGGTGGTGACTGAGCTGATGGTGACTGAGCTGGTGGCATCACATGAGTCATAGTGATGGGACACGCTTCCTAGCGGTGCATTTGAAGGTCTTACCATTAGGATGCGGTCTATAAGGTACTCCAAACGGCTCCGGTTCATGAGGCTTAAGAACACGAATCCTACGTCGACGACGACGGATAGCTTGGGAAGATGATCCAGAAGAATCTGATGAAGCAGAGTCAGTGTTCTCTGATGACTTGGATGATTCATCATCCACAGCAACATCTGAAGCAGGTAGCCATTGTTGCGACTCATAGTACTGATCTAGGGTCATGGAAGCAAAAGCATTGTACTCTTGAGGATGAGCAGTCATAGCTAGAGCAGTAGGAGTTCGGGCAACTTCACCTTCCTCAAAAGGTTCAGTTTCGTCCGAAACAGTAGCTGGTATGACAGGGCTGGGATGAGCTGGCATAGTGACAGTCGTAGAGGACATGGTATCATCCATCTCGGTGTCTGAGGACAGAACAACTGGGTGGGATGCAGACATGGTTTTGTAACAACCCATAAATTAATGTAAGTAAATGCCAAATAATATAATTATTTTAGTTAGCTAAGCAAATCTCCATGCCTAACTAAAATGAATGCAATTTACTTATGATCTAGTGATGCATCAATCCTAATGCATAGAGCGGTCACGGAAGGGCGTAAGGCAGTGGTGTAAAATAGTCCCGTTTTAAAAGTGCGGTTATAGTCCAAATGATTTTGAAAAACTCTTTGGTTCTCTATAACCTTGGCTCTGATGCCAATCTGTAACACCCCCGAAAATCTTAATGACAGCGGAAGACTAATTCGGGTGTTACTTGAATGGAGATCATAGTCAATAATTATAGAAAACGACTCGAAAGAGACGTTTTATTAATATAGTTATCATTCATCGAAAACTCATAGTTTGTTACAAAATATTGTAAATAGATCAAGTGTTTTTCCCCAAAAGAAAGATCATGAGTTTGAAAGAAATGATAACTTTTATGTTTTACACCACCAGAGGAGCCTTGCCATGCCCCGTTCCGCACCTTGGTCATAATCTTCACTGATTACCTGAGATAACATGCTTAAAAAGGTCAACAAAAATGTTGAGTGAAATCCATAGGTTTAAAATAAGTTGAACACAAGTATAAGATCATGATCATTATAAACTAACAATATCATAAGAAAAATCACAGATTATTATGCACTAAGCTCATGGAACCAAGACTCAACTGCATACACCGAATTACCAGTGTACGTAAGTATGCCCCAAAGGAGGTAATAGCCAATTACCTAAAGAAATTCGATATGGTGCGCCCCGGTTATTTCTCTATAACCGAAACGAGGTTCGTTAATCCCCATAGTACTATTCACGATATCTACATCACTCGCGGTGACTAATGGTTCATGATCAGGGGACTTGTGGCTAACAACTTAGGCAGTACCAATAATCAAGAAGATCAAGCATTTATGAAAAACCTTGTGTTCTAGTTTAGAGCATGTATCTCCCTCGCGGGGTTTGTAAAATAAAGTAAAAGCGAGGCTATGAACTCACCTTGATGATAATGCACACGCAAAAAAAGATCAAGCACAATGTAGCGGAGGTTCCAACTCGAAACCTAAAATGATGAGATGGCGAGTCTCGGTAAATGAGCATTTTGGTTCGCGACCAAAATAATAGAGCATTGAATATTCTTATTCAATAGATCATTGGATTGTCCAATCCAATAGTGTGCGATCGTGATTAACGTTTTAAGTTAATTTACATGCTACATTGTCTTAACTAGTGATCCTCACTTACGCACAAGTGAAATGTTTTCCCCGTTGTGATCGTAATAGATTTGTTGATCATTTTAACGTATTTAGATTCCCCGAGTATTTTATCGAAATATGTATATACTTAGTTATTTTCTAGAATATATATATACATTTACATATATATTTGTACATGAAATGAATTCATCGATATTGAAAATATTACGCTCATGTGGTCAAAATACTTAGTTTTACGAGGCTATAATGAAATCATATGTTTTGCTAAACTTTTTCCCAAATTTACACTTTTTACCCTCGAGTTACAAAAAGTACGAGTTTAGTCCTTGGACTTTTAGAAAAATGACACTTTCCACCCGAATTATATTTTATACCAAATCTTTCAGAAATGACAACTTTAACCCTTGGTAAAACTAAATTTACAAAATTAGCCCTCTAGGTTCAATTTATACGCTTTAAACCTTTGTTTTCCAAACTTGACACTTTTTACCCTAAACTTTAATTATAACTAGTTTAGGCTAATTACATATTCGGTCCTTGTGGTTTCCATGCGTGCGCATGCACGTAAGAGTTTCCCCTTATACTTTCGAAAATAGCATTAATAGTCCCTAGACTTTCATAAAACACTTGTTATACGTATAAAAGGACCCTTTATCTTTTTAAAAGTTACGCTTTTAACCCAAAATTCATTTAATTTGCAAATTCGCTCCGATGTACCCTTTTTAACATACGAATCTTTACAAAACTTTTACAAGCTTATTCCTAGCTTATTTTTAGAGCTTATTAGCTTATTACTAATTTATTGGGCCGGGTTGGATCTCTCTTGGAGACGGGTTGGCTTATTGGGCTGAGCAGTTGGGCTTTTAGGCCCAATAATGCTTCGCGTGCGTTTTTGAGGTGTACGAGTGTTCCTTATAAGTTTGTGATGTGTTCTCAACATATTAGACTAGTATTAACGTGTGACTATGTGTCGTGATCAAGCATACCATACAAGTTGCATTGAAATGGTGCGCATAACATATTTAACGTGCGAGAACCAAATGTAAACGAAGAAATGAAATGGAACGAGTTGGAAGAGACTTACTACACTCAAAATGAGTGGTGATGGTACGTGTGAGAAGTGAACGAGAAGAAGTGACCACCGAGAGCCCCTTGTTCTCCTTAAAATGTTACCCAAACTATTATTTTACCCAAGCTTTGCTCTAAACCTTGTTCCTTACACGTTTCCCTTGTCCCGTTTCCTTTCTCTTTTGGTTCCCACAGTGGACGATTTATACGTATAGTGAGAGTGATTTGGTGAGTTAAACTTGTGAATTTTTGGTTAAGTGTTGGAGGATGAATGGGGTTCGATTTATAGGCTCATCAAGAATGGCCTTGGGGTTTATTTAATCTTGTCATTTGTTTGTTCTTGGCATGCCTTCTTGGCAGCTAGTTTTGAGGCAAGCATGATGGTCTTGTCAGTCAAGGTCATTAGGTTTAGTTTATTATTTGTTTAGGGTGGCTAGCATGTTTTTGTCCCTTCTTTTTGCATTCACACGCAATACTTAGGACTAGGAAATGGGGTGATTTTGCTTGTGTCTCAACTTAGTGGCACGTTTGGTCTTCAAGTATATAACAACATGTGCTAAATTCCTTGCATAATATTTGTACCAAGTGATGTGTCGGGTTGGATGTTAGACGAGGCCCAAGGAAGAAATAAAAGAGAGTTGGGCTTATTTGTTGGATCGTGTACTAAGGCAAAGCCCAAAGGAAATATTAAGGGTGTTGGGCTCGAGTTGGGACGAGGCCCAAAGGGAATAATGGTGTGGGCTTGGTCCGGATATGAGGCCCAATGACATGTTGGGTTGGGTCGTGAGGTGGTACAAAGTCCAATAAGTTCCGTGGCCCAATATGAGTTTTATATATTTTTGCTATAATTAAATTCGTAATTTTACAAATTTTTACGTATTCGTTACGTGTTTTAGGATTATCAAGATAGTGGGGAAATTTATTTAGATCACAACGGTATCTTTTATGAACGCTCAAGCTGCGCTGATCATGCATATGCCAAATGATATGCAAATGTGATGTTTAGAAAATTTCATGACGAAATAGATCGTGTTAAATTCCTGATTAAAGCGTTAAGTACATTGAAATTTTCCGGGAGCTTACAACAAGTAGTTAAACAGTTAACTCGCTTTGGTATCAACTAGCAAAACAGTTAACTCGCTTAAAAGACAAGTCGCTTAAAACACAAGTCGCTTAAAGAATCAACTCGCTAAATAGCCAAGTCGCATATAGAGACAAGTCGCTTTAGCACCAAGTCGCTTAAACCAACTCGCTGACAATACAACTCGCTTAATAGCCAAGTCACTTAAAAACTCAAGTCGCTTAAAGAAACAACTCACTTAATAGCCAAGTCACATATACCAACTAGCTGCTAATACAACTCGCTTAATAGCCAAGTCGCTTAAACCAACTCGCTTCCTTTAACAAAGCAACTCGCTTCCAGTAACAAAGTAACTCGCTTCCAAGAACTTCAACTCCGTAGCTCAACTCGCTTAGTACACTTTTCAAAAACAACCACTTTATCAATCAAAAACAACCAAACCACAATGATTTAAGCCTTCCAATTCAAAACCTAAACACATATGATGATGCTAAACACAAAAGTACAATCAAAATTAAAACTTTAACACTAGAGATTAACCAAATGATTCAAACTCTTCTAAACACTTATAACCCCAAAAACCTTATGAAATCCACCAAAACAAAGAGCATGAAAGATGAGTGATCAAACCATGGATCTTGATACCAATTGTAAGATATAGGATTTCACAAACACATCAAACCATAATCACTTGAGGCGTATACAAAATGTTTAGAGAGAGAAAGATCTAGAGAGAGAAAGGGAAGAGAGTTGGGAACTATGTGAAACAAAGAAAAATGGTATTGAAGCTCCAACTCTCTACCTTGGGAGGTAGAGGGTATTTATAGTGTCTTACAATAAACGCCTCCTACGGGCTGTGGATCAGGCATACAGTGGGTAAAGACCCGTCCGTCCTCAACGGTTTTACTTAACTAACTTCTTACTAACATTAAATAACTACGACTACGAGCTTTCTAATAATTACATATACTTGAAGTGACCGACACTTTAATGACTGAATTTTCTAATTCCAAACATTTATTCTTTCATAGATGCTGAGAGCCGGATCCTTCAGAAGAGGGAACCGTGGGATCCGGGTGACAGATTATGTCAACTCTAGCCTAAACAATCATTTCAAGCTCATCTTCCTTACTTGAACACTCCACCTCATCTTTATCAAGTTCCTAGATCAGTGAAACTCTGAACTTTAATCTTGTGCATGTTAATCATCACATTTCTAAAAATCTTAGTGGCTTAAGTCTTAAATACACTTGCCAAATTCTTCTCTTTATAAGTCATATTGCTAGAACACTTTAGTCATCAAACACAACACAATTCTCAGCAATTACCAACATCTTCCTTCGTCTTTTCATCATGAGAAAAGCTCCTAGTGCTAACTCATCCACCCAAGAACCACCCAAGAAACTTGCTAGGATCATACACGAAGTTTTCTCAACCGAATCATCTCCGGTTAAGTCCACAAATGCTAGGATTTCCCCTACACCAAAGAAACCAATCAAACTAATTCCCAAGAGGATTGTTCCCACACGGATATCATCACCAAATTCTACTAAACCAAACACACCCTCCTCAACCCAACCAACATCATTGGTGCCTAGAGCCACATCATTCAACACCTCACAATCATCACCACATTCTCACAACTTAGAGGAATTACCCCCTTGGCCAACTCATCTTCCACCATTACCAATAAATTTACTAGAAAAGGTTGTACAACAAAACCATAATGTTGAATCAACAGTAGCACCAATGTCAATTTCTCCATTTCCCCTCAATAGTCCATTTTGGATTATGAGAAGACATCAAAGTCAACCACCCAATCACATGGAAGTTGATACTTCTTTACCTCCACCTTCAAACATTGTTGAGCCTCCACTTAATGAGCCTTCACCAATTCCTCCTTCATTTAAGGATCCTTAACCCACCTCACTTGAACCTCCAATTCAAGAAGCTCAAAACCATGACAAGGATTGCTATCATTGTCAACATGTTGAAAGGTTGATACATGAACTACGTGAAGAGCAACGTTTCATGTTTTATCACCTCCTCGAACGTTTCGAAGAGGTCAACAAACCTAAACAACCATGAGCCTAAAGCGGTGTCCTAGTCTTAAGTTCAAACTTAGAACGTCTAGGAATCCCATTTTATCCGTAAGAACGTGGTTACTTCTTAAGTTTAGGTGACTCGTTAGTATAAGTAGAAAATGCATAGCTAGATCCCTCTCTTAGTTTTAGAGATTTGTTTGATTATCTCTTGGTTTTATTGAATGATTACTTATATGCCATGTTACTTTATGCTTATGCTTGCCAATTATATACATATCTCACCTCATTATCAGCATTGTTTGGCATATTCTCATTGTTGAAGAACCTGTCACCAGACAGCCGGATCCCTCCAAAATGCCTAGACGGATCCCTCCACAAAGGGAACTGTGGGATCCGTGGTACAGAAGAACATTTTTCTACTAACTTGAATCTTATTTGAAGGAAATTATGCACTATACTCTTGTTCTCTAACCTCTATTTTGTAGATTTTCAAAATACACATGAAGATTTTGACACCATAAAGCTAGTTGGAGCTTTGTGTCAAACCATATTGCAAACTCATTTACAACATAATCCTTATTTGGATTATATTTCATGACACCCCATTGCAACATTGCAATCTTCAAGGGAGAGTATTTTCGTCGCAAGGACGAACCATTTGCAAAAATAAATTGCAAAACATTAGCCTACTTACTTTTATGTACTTGACGCCCTCACAAAGGGATGGACTAGTCAAGGGGGAGTTAAGACGAGATCCATTCCCGTTACTTGCTCTCTTTACATTTTCTCTTTTTTACATGTTTTTCTTAAAAACTTTGTGTTAGTTTATTTTCGACGCTCTTTTTGTTTCGACAAAAAGGGGGAGAAGAGAGTAAAACTCCAATTCAAAAAGGGGGAGATTGTAAATATAAATAAGCCGTAAAAATGTTTATTTATATTTTACAATCTTCTAATGTTTTGTCGATAACAAACGTAAAATCATTTTAACGAAACAAATAAAATACGTAAACTGTTTGAGCCAATAGTTTTCTAACACACTTACGTTTTCACATAAAACGCTAAAACAAGTATAAGTGATTTTATGATTTAGTAATACATATGTACAACAACTAGTGTTGACATATATGGGTAATAATATACTTAAACTAAGTATATACTAAAATGGGTAAAAACTAACAAATGGTATTGACCCATAACCCATGTTTTTATCCAAACCATTTGACTAGGTACATTGAACTCATGAGATACATTGTATCTAATAAGAAACCCATGGATCAACCCATAATCCATGACCCATGACCAATAACCAAAATACCCATGGGTAAAGAGGAGCGTCCCATGGATCCCTAGCTTTACGCTAGCCGGATCCCTTGTGGGAGGGATCCGTGGGATCCGGGGAACAGTAAGTTTTCTCCTCTATAAATAGTGAGCCATTTCTTCTTTTTGGCTCACAACTTTCACACATACTTTCTCCAAGTATTGTACCTCTCTAACCACTGATCCTAAAGGATCTTTCTATGTAGTTTGTCTTTTGTTTTTGTGTGATTCTCTAGGTTCCTTTTAAAGGCGAGATCACCACTTCTGGAAGTCGAGCAAGCTCAAGTCCATGAGTTGCCATGCTTCGTCATCATCAAGACAACTGAGGTTCTCTTGTTGATAGTTTTTTCTTCCTCCGTAGAGATGTTGTGTTGAAGGCATTAGTGAAGGATGCCGAAAGAGTCAAGACGAAAGCATTAGTGAAGGGTGCTTAACGTCCGTGTCAAAAGCATTATTAAAGAATGCTAAAGGTGTCAAGCCAAAGGCATTAGTGAAGGATCCCTAGGAATCAAAACAAGTGGCATTAGGGAAGAATGCTTAAGTCGTATAATCGATGAGGTGCATCATTATACATATAAGTATTAGTTTATTTCCAAGGATGGTGATATCCTTGATGGTGTTGTAACAAGGAGTGGATCTCCTTGAGATTAGGTGTTGTGTTGTGTTGTGTAGTAGTTCCTCTATAGTAACGGAACTTGGTGCTTAGCCTAGTACCTAATAAAGGGTAGGCGACGTTGTGATAGGTGTGGTTCACCTTGGAGTGAAAGAACCCGGTGGTTAGCATAGCACCGGAAAAAGAGTAGGCGACGTTGTGAAGGCTTCTCCTCCATAAGAAGATTGGTGTCGTGTAGTTTTTACGAACTCTCGAGTAGGTGACTCGGGGAGTGGAGTAGGGCAAGGAAGGTGTCCTTGTAGCCGAAATACTATAAATACTCGTGTCGTGGTTATGTGCTTCTTACTCTTTATCTTTCATTACACGTTTATATATCTATCTATCAACGTCCAACATAAACAACCAAATAGATTGACATAAGTTAATCTAAATGTTTTAAAACAAAGTTTTTAGTTGGTAAAACTATTCAACCCCCCATTCTAGTTTTCCACACTATCCGTGGCAACTGCACTATCCGCAGGAACCATATTATCAGCAGAAACAAATAAAGCTATCAGCAGGATCCTTTATTAGCAGGAACCCACTGTTACATAATTCCTAACAATCCTCCCCTAAACTTGAATTTGACTCCGTTGACTTCAAGTTTCCAGATAGATCTTCAACATGCAAGAGGATTGAGTAGAACCAGCAACTGAAACCATAGATGTAATCAGTAGACCACCTAGAACCACCAAACACAGTAAGGAAGACAAGGATTCCAACAGCATCTCCTAGAGCAGCAGCATCATGAACCAGCATCATCAGTAACCAGAGTAGATTTGATAAGCCTTTACCAAGTAGCTACTCACTCTTAGGCTAGCTGGTTCTTGAGTGGAATCATGACATCACCCTGGTGAACCAATAACCAGTCCAACACTTAGAACATGAATCAATGGTGTGTTGGAGTACCCTAATGGTTTTGGGCAAACCATCACAGCCATCAACGGATTTGACTTGTCTTTACCTAAATCCGTTAACTCAGGACTAGTCATGGTGTTCCACTGCCTTTACCACAAGCCATGAACTTGTGGGCTAGCCAACTCTTCATCTATGAGGACATGGTGAGTTGAGTACCATAAAACCTTATTGGAAAGTTGTCAACCATCCAACGGATTTGAGATCTCTTTACCAGAGCCGTTTGCTTGTGGAGTAGCCAATGTTTGGTGTGTGAGACCAGGGTACATTGATAACCCTCTGATTTTTAGTAAATCAGCAACTATCAACGAATTTGAGAATACTTACTAGAGCCCTACCCTCAGAGCAAGTTAACCCTTTGTCACTAAGGACATGGTTAGTTAAAAAACATATATGAAACACAAAGTTACAACATGATCCTCAAAAATGAAAGTAAGTAAACATAACAATATATACAAGTTTTTTTTTTTTTTTTTTTTTTTTTTTTTTTTTTTTTTTTTTTTTTTAACACATAATAAAAATAAGAAATAAAAAAATACATATAACAACATACCAGACTTTACGAGGAAGTATCAGCAGAAGCAGCAATGAGTTTATCCTTAACATGTTTGACTAACTGCTCTGCATTTACCATATCATTTCCAACTGGAGCAGTATAGAAAGCCAAATTCTTTTTCAACATTTGCTCTAACAAAGGTACAGACAAAGGATAATCTTGATCGGAAAACATATACACATAAACCCCAGACCATGTCTGCACCACATGAATACTAGACAATGGATAAAATGTCAAATTATAAACCTTCCACTGATTCTGACCTTCCCAAATCCTAAACCCTGCACCATCCGGATATTTGGAATCAAACAACACTTGAAGATCACCCAACAACATTAAACCAGCACCTATTGCAGGATGAGAGTCATAATGTTTTTGACACCATACCATAAAGGGCAATAATATCTTGTCTGTCTAGGTAATTCAGAATCTCAGAAAGGAAAGTAAAATGCCTGACAGATCCATCTTTGGGATAGACAGAGTTACAATCACCTAAACCACCAAGACTAGTAGGTGTGAGTTCCCATCTCACAAACATAGACCAAACTACCAGTTCCTCATCAAAATCATCCTCCTCAAAATCCTTTATAAAAGAACTCTCAGGGGCCTAAAGATCAAAGGAAAACCCCTTCTTCATTGCTATACTCTTCTGTCTTCTTCCAGAAGTGGAAGAAGGAGAAGAAGTAGTATCACCATGTATAACCTCAGGGGTAACAACTGCTTCTTTTACAGGTGAGACTACTGGTGAGTTTTATGAAAAGGCATGAGTGGACACAGGCTCTGTCTCAGCAGTAGAAAGACCCTTGTCTCCATTAGTAGTATTAGGTGGCACAAAATCAAGAGAAACTAATGCAGGAATCTCAACAGAAAACTTTGAAGCACTGTCAGAAGAAATAGATTGAGCTATATCAACTGGTGTCTCCTCAACAGAAATTGGAGCATCATTAGAAGCATCACCAGTCTTTAATCTCTTAGGGTCAGGACCTTCCAGAAGATATTGAGAGCGTTTTACCCTGGCATAAGGATTGAGACCATCCTTCTCCAACCGTGTGACAATCGTGTTATACTCTTTGACAAACCGATCATCTGGCAGGGATTTCACAAAATCCATAGTCCAGCCTGTGTTGTAAATAGCAGAACTTGTATTCTTCACAAATTCTCTCATATGTTTCCTCTGTTCAGCTTGAGAAAGAGGTTTGTCCCTTTTTCCTTTAGCCTTGCGTTCTTCATCTGCTTTCTTTCTTTGATTCACCAAGGCCATAATATCATCGACATAGTTCTCAGAATCAAAGGCACCACCCAATATAGATTGGGCAAGAGTTAGATTGTTAGAAACATCACCCACCAGTTGATTCCAAGTGTCATCTAAAACCCTTAGAGCAAGATCATCAAGTTCTTTCCTTCGCTGTGGTGTGACCTCAGAAACTTTGTAAGACTGACTTTGAAATTCTGCATAATAAGTAGCCTGAGTCTGTGCAGCAACTTTGGAATCATGTTGTGAAATCTCATGAAGTCTCAATAGCCTAGCCTGTTCAGCCTTAAATGCATCAGAGTTCATATCCTCATCTAGAACTTTACCCTTTCCCGTATCAACCTGAGAATCAGGCATGGACTCAACCTCAACAGAAAAATCATTTGGATCAGAGGGAATGGACTTAGGTATCTCAGAAGCAGCAGATGAAGTATCAGACTTATCAGTAGCAACAGACATGGCAGCAGCAATAGACTTATCAGTAGGATCTGATAATTCCTTATCCACAACCACCTTGTCAGTAGGACCAGATTCAGGAGGAATGTGCACATGATCAGCAGCACCAGAGCTATCAGGAAAACCCATCATACTATCCTAGAGAACATTTATATTGAGATAACTCCTTTTTCTAATCTACCTTCTTTGAAACACTTGAACATCTGGATCCTTCTGAGATTGTGACTCTCCTAATGAAACAGAAGCCAAGATATGAAGTGCCTCAAGATCAATATTTGTCCTCTCCTGTTCCTCCGCAGAATCAGAAACCACAACTCTGCTCCTCCTATTATTAAGCCTAACCTCCAAATCCATCACTCTCTTCAACACCTTAACCAAGGCACCACCAAGAGTCTGCTTGGTCTCCTTAATCTCATCCCTGGATTCTTAAAGCTTAAGCTCCAAATCATCAACCTTCTTGGTATACCTGTTGAATAAGCTAGACATATTCATTAGTACATTAGGATCCTCAGCTCCACCAGCAGGATTACCTGAGGTATTTGGAGCTTCATTGGACCTGGGAGGAGACACATGAAAATCATCACCAAAAGAGGTGTCATCCTCAAAGAAATGTCCAGGAGGACTAGCAGGTTGAACAAAAGGTTGGTCAGGATTGGCCTTAGTCTCAACAGGAATTTGTTCCTGTGACTCAGAGGCAACCACTGGCTCCTCAGGAGCAACAATCCCTGGTGATGGTTGGTCAGACTCAGGTGAAGGTGGCTATTGGTCGTCAGTGGCAACTGATTTAGAGGCACCAGCAGCAACATTGACACCAGGCAACATTGAGGGTAACAGGGGTCTGTGTTCTCCAGCAAAATTAGTTTTCATTGTTGCAAATAATTTTGCAGCTAATTTAGTAATGACCCTTGGAGTTTGATCAGAGGTTTCAATGCCTAATATCATTTGTAGAAATCTAGGATACATCAGAAATTTATGTTTGGTATCCTTCATATTCTTAAGCATTTCCTCAAAAACATATCTTGAAAAATTATACTTTCTACCATTGGCCAAATAGATTATAGCATTTGCAATAGAACTGGATAACTGATCCCAACCCCCTGATTTAGGACTCAGACACTGAAGCAGGGTATGGACTAAAAACCTCCACTTAGGGCAAAACTTATTTTTATACCAAATGATTTTCCCATCATAGGGGTACCCTAAGCTGGTTAAACCAATGATAATTTCATCTACATTGTTCTCAAAGAGACCACCTTCATTATCAAATTGTAACTGAGTCCTAGTGAGAGACTTAATTATCACATACTCTTCTCCATCAATGGTAGCCACAATCTCCTTGGTTGAACCAGAAGGGGATCGCTCATGAGCAGTGGACCAAAATTGCTTGATAAGAGAGTCATAAACAACTGATGGAGAGAAAGTGAGAGCATACCTGATCTTGGAGCGCAGAAGAAAATCAATCATTGAGTCATACAAATTACTCCCTTTAGCACGTTCCAAGAATGCAACTTTGTTGTGATCTCCTTTATAATCGAGTGTTGCCATTGACACAGAGTAAGGAGGTTGAAGATGAGCATAATTCAAATTAAGAGGGAATTGTGTAACAAGATTGTGGGATACTTCTGATTGACTATTTAAATGAGTTACCCAAAATAGTCGTTTAAATTGACAACAGATTCGGAACAAATCTTTGACCAATCTTGACTTTAAATAAACCACGAATTAAATTTCCAAATTTTATCAAAACCAGCAGCAATGAAAAGTCAACCAGCGGAAACCAAACAGTCAAACAGCAGAAACCAATTAACTTTTGTCCATAGTTATCACTCCAAAGCTACCTGCAGAATCCACAGCTCATCAGTAGAAACAATCACAATACCAGCAGTAATGAAGAAGGAATCGAATCTTTGACCCATAACAGTGCCTTAACAGTCTCCAATCAGAACTTTTAACGATACAAATTCCAACCATCAATATTTACCATAAATTCTACCGACCTAAGATGCCATTAAGCCTATAAAACCAACTCCTTGTAACATTAAGCATACTAACAAACCACATAACCCTTATCAACAGAATCGATTAATAACCAAATAACCATGAACAGCTCCCCAAACCATCCTATTGAAATATCATCATCTGACAGTGAAGCCTCCCATGGTGGATGGCCTAACTACTTTCCGCCTGGAGCATCCAACAGTGTGACTTACATCTCTAGAGAGCCTCCTAGCAAGTCCCCATTTGCATACACTTCTTCAGATGAAGATCTTCCAATTCCTCCTCCTCATGTGGAGTTTGAAGTGTCCAGTGCTGAACTCAATGCCATGAATGAAGACACTGATGATGAGGTTAATGATCCAACCTACAGGCTACTCAACTACAGGCCACTCAAGGTTGCTCCACTTGCTGTTCTACCACCAGGCCCTTCAGCTCGAAGGCCCCAAGCCTCCACATCAAACCCTGCCAAGAGAACCACTGTGATAGGTCTGGCAGCAAATCCAGTGTGGGATTATGTCAACAGGTGGGGAAAGGAGTATCAGAGGATGCCAGAGTGGGGAAACAGAAGGCCAGAGAGGAAGCCTTGAAGATTGAAGCTGGAGTCTGGAGGAGAGTTGTATGTAGCTTGTTATGGTAGTGTCTGAATGTTGTCTTCAGTAGGAATGTAAAAGTCTTGTAACCTTACACTGCATCTTAGAATGCAGTGCTTTATCTATAAATAAAAGACTTTTATGCTTGAAGTTTAATCATTTGTTATCCGTTCCCACTGATTGTTTGTTTGAAACTTGATCTGCAAGATGTTTAGTAGAACACAGAACATAAAATACAAATACAGACAACTATATACACAAAATAGGCATAAATATACAAACTATACAACTTAAATCCTCCCCTTAAACCAAAAACCTCCCCTTAGGCACAATCCTCCCCTCAAACACAACAATCAAGGATTGATCAAGCCTATATGGACAACCAAATATTGAAATCTTGGACCATCAAAAGCTTTGGTTAACAAATCAGCTACATTTTCATCTGTATGGATTTTAACCACTTGAATAAGGTGTTTTTCATTAGCATCTCTGATAAAGTGGTGTCTTATTTCTGTGTGTTTAGTTCTTTGATGAAAAACAGGATTTTTAACAATGAATATTGTACTTTGGTTGTCTATAAAGATTTTTGTGTTCATAAAATTAAACCCATAATCCAATAACTGATTTTGTATCCAAAGTACCTGACCACAACAACTAGCAGCAGCAACATATTCAGCTACAGTAGAAGAAGTGGCCACGATGGTCTGCTTCTTGCATTGCCAGGAGATTAATCTCCTTCCCAAGAACTGACAACCCCCAGTAGTAGATTTTTGATCAAAGTTGGCACCAGCATAATCACTGTCACTATAAGCTTCCAACTCAAATGGAGATTCTTTAGGATACCAAAGACCCAATTTAGGTTGGCCTTTGAGATACTTGAAAATCTTCTTGACTGCAGTCAAATGGGAAGTCAAATGAGTGACCTGATGTCTGGAACAAGCACTGACTGCAAACATAATGTCAGGCCTAGAGGCAGTCAAATACATGAGGGAAGCAATCATAGATCTATAGAGATGAACATTAACAGCAGGATCTGTTCATTATTTGACTTAGCCTTAGGAGCTTCATAGGGTGTAGTTGTTGTCCTAACTAGTTCCATATCAAACTTCTTACGGATGTCATGCACATACTTCTCTTGATGAAAGAAAATACCATCTGATTTTTGCTTCACTTGAAGACCCAAAAAGAAAGTAAGCTCACCCATTGCACTCATTTCAAACTCACTTTTCATCAACTCCTCAAATTTCTTGCACCAAGCTTCTCTGGTAGAACCAAAGATAATGTCATCCACATATACTTGCATAAGAATGATATCCCTGGAGCTCTTCTTGATAAAGAGAGTCTTATCAATAGCACCTCTCCTGTATCCATGTTTCAGCAGGAATGAAGAGAGCCTAGCATACCAAGCTCTAGGTTCCTGATGAAGGCCATAAAGTGCTTTAACTACTTTGTAAACCATATCTGGATTGTGAGGGTCTACAAATCCCTTGGGCTGAGTGACATACACTTCTTCCTCAATTTCACCATATAAGAAGGCATTTTTCACATCCATCTGATAGACCATGAAGCCCATGTAGGAAGCAAATGCCAAGAAGAGTCTGATGGCCTCTACTCTTGCAACAGGATCAAAAACCTCATCATAATCAATACCCTCTTCTTGTCTGTGACCTTGAGCAACCAACCTTGCCTTATTCCTTACAACAATCCCCCTAGCATCCCTCTTACATTTCAGAATCCACTTAGTCCTAATAGCATACTTACCAGGAGGCAATTGAACAAGCTCCCATACATTTTGATTTAAGAACTATTGCATTTCCTCTTGCATATCAGCTACCCAATCATCATCTGCCAAAGCCCGAGCAACACTGGTAAGTTCAACTTGAGATAGGAAACAAGCAAATAGACAATGATGATAGTCTATATGATTGTTCCTATGTTGATCCTGAATGTAACTAAGAAATACAGATTTACCAAAATTTGTCCTCTTGACCCTGCTTCGAGTTTGCACAGTTGAATTAGGATCACCAATGATAAGAGATTGTGGATGAACTATGTTAATCCTCTTTGTTGAATTAGGACTAACATCAATGGATGTTGCCAGATTAGTAACTGCAGGACCAAAGTCATCATCATAGGAAGAAGAGCCAAAAATGCCTGTTCTTGACAAATGATGAATGTCATCCAATTTAGAGCTGGAAATTTGTGAATTGGCTGAGTCAGATAGAGTTGGAAATCTGGTGGGAGAATCATCTAAACCTAAAGTATCAATAGATGGAGTATTGGAGGGAACTGCAGGAACTGCATCACTAACAGAAGGAACAGGAACACGAACAGCAGCAACTGACCCATTACCAGAAGGATCAGCCACACTATCAACAGGAACAACCAAACTACCAGCAGCATCAAAGTTCTTGCGGGCTTCAATAGTTTCATGCCTTAGAAGTTCCTCTGTTTCTTTGGAGAATTCATAACCAAACTTTTCAGCATCATCCTTTGCTGCATGCTCTTGGCGTTGAAGCTTCACAAGTTCTTCTGCATATCCCAGATCACTTGAAGTTCAATGAGAAGCAGCTGTGTTCTTGGTACCTGAAAAGTGGTTAGTAGGAAAGGAAGGAACAATTATAAGTTGTTCATAACACTTTGAATCTGACTCATCATCTGAGGAACCTGCAATGTTAGATTGAGCTTCTTGTGGTTCTGCAAGAAGATTAGATTTATAAAGAGTATAACCTAAGTGATCAGTTAAGTAGTCAAGATGAAAGTACCATTCTTGACATGCTCCCTGAACATTTGGCTTGTCCTCCATAAATCTCAGATTCAGTGTCTCTTCAATCCTTTTTGTGGAGATGTTATACACCCTGTAGGCTTTACTATGAGCTGAATATCCTACTACAAATCCCTCATTAGCTTTTCCTTCAAACTTGCCCAAATGATCACTGGTGTTAAGGATGGTGACATGACAACCAAAAGGCTTAAGGTGGCTAATGGTAGGAACCTTGCCAGACAAAAGTTCATAAGGTGTCTTGTTGAGAGGATTAGTTATCAACACCCTGTTCAATACATAACAAGCAGTGTTGACTGCTTCAGTCCAGAACATGGTAGGTAACTTAGAATCAGCAAGCATAGATCTTGTTGCTTCAGTCCAGAACAGGGTTCTATTTTTCCTTTCAGAAACTCCATTTTGTTGTGGAATCATGGCAGTGCTATAATCCCTTTTTATCCCCTTTGTAGCACAGAGTTTAATTAATTTGGCATTCTTGAACTCTGTCCCATTGTCACACCTAATGGCTTTAACCTTTTTATTCAACTGATTCTCTACCAGGGCAATAAAGTTTTGAAGAGTCTGAAATGTCTCATCTTTAGTCCCCAAGAAGAATGCCCAGCAATACCTACTATAGTCATCAGTAACCACCAAACAATAGTACTTGTGATCAATGCTTCTGATAGATGTAGGACCAAAAAGATCCATACGAAGAAGCTGTAAGGGCTCAGTGAAAGTGAGGACAGCAAAAACGGACTTATAGGAAGCCTTGTGTTTCTTTCCCTTGTTACAAGCCACACAGTTATGTTCATTAGTAAAGACCTTGGAAGGAAGTCCATGAACTAACCCAAGTATTTCCAGCTTGTTGATTGTTTTGAAATTAACATGAGCCATCCTTCGATGCCATTTATTAGATTCATCCAAGGATGCCTTTGCCACCAAACAAGCTAAGTCACCTGCAGGCTGAACTTCATTGAGATTGAATGTATACAAATTTTGTTTCCTTGGCACCTTCAGAACAACTTGACTTTCATTAGGTATCTGGAAATCTTTGGAGAGAACAAGACATTCAGTATCAGTAAACAGCACAAAGTTTTTCTTGTCACAGATTTGGGACATAGAAAATAAGTTGAAGTTTCTCAATTCTTCCACATAATACACATTCTCAAAGTCCAGCTTGGAAGTTCTAATAGTTCCCTTCCCTCTAATTTTACCATCTCCTCCTCCAAAAGTAACAGTACCTCCTTGAAGAGATACAAAATTATGAAGTCTATCTATGTTCCCTGTGATACTCCTAGAACAACCACTATCAACAATGCCTAAATATTTATTAGAATTAGGATCATCCGACAAGTTAAAAGATATACAACAACATTAGTATACATGAGGACCCAAGCCATCACTGACTTGGGCCTGCCTTGTGGATCATATTTGATAAACGTGAAGATTGATGAGATCCACTATTGTTCTTGGAACCCTTCATGAAAGATGGTATATTGTGTGTCCAAGAGCAACCTGCTGAGGGCTGAACAGTAGTATCCCACCTTGCCCCCCTTTTGTGCAATGAGTCATTATTAATAGGCCTGCATCCATTTTGAAAATAAGTAATAGTAGATCCGTATAATGGCCTATAAACATTTCTTCTCCAACATGATGAAGATGGCATCTCAGCAGAAACTGGGTTACCAAAAAGGAACTGGTCTACCAGCAGCAAATGGTATACCAGCAGAATTTGTTATGCTGGTCCTCAGATGTGTCCCAGAGGGAACAAATGGAGGAATTTTGGTTACATAATTCCATATATGTCTATATATCTGTTGATTAGTACACACACCTATCTGTTTCTCATAAAAATCACAATCTTTGATAAGATGAAATGTACTACCACAAACAAAACATGATTTCTTCTTAAAATGCTTGTTCAAGATAGGAATAGTCTTATCACAAAAAAAATTATTCAAACCACAACCAAAAGCAGAATTGCTTTTAACAAAATCAACAGAACAAGAAATGTTTCTAAAATAAGCTATCTTCGAAGATGAATCATTAACAGCAGCTCTTGGGACAGGCAAGGGCTTGGGAGAGGTAGACTTGGGCGATGTAGACTCTTCACTTGAATCACAACTGGCATAGTCTTTAGACAGGGTCTCTAAAATCCTATCACCGGAAGAACAAGAGACAAAAGTATTAGATTCACTGCCAGTGTCAGATAAGTCATTGGACTTTTGACCATAGGTCATATGTGATTCATCTGAGTCTGAGTCTGGGTTGGGTGGCCTCACAATACCATTTACAGAAGAAGGAACTGAATGCATCTCACCTTGTTTTATATATTTAACAGTTTTCTATATTTATCTTCTTCTTCATCAGTGACAGGATTAAAAATACTATATTCTTTAGGGTCATAAATCTCATCTGGTCTAATATAATCCTTAAACCCTAACCCCATCTTAGTTTTAACAGACATAGAGCTATTCCACATTTTATCTAGGTTTTTATCCTGTTCTTGCCACTGATTATGCCCAGCCACCTCTGAATCTAAATTAGCTTGAAGACCCTCTTTTTCAGTAATGACCTTAACATATTCTTTCTTATTAAATTTTAACTTGTTTGTGGTGTTCTCCAAATCGCTTTCTAACACTTTAACTTTTTCTTCAAGTGCCAATTGATTTTGTTGGTACCAGGCCTTTTGTTTTTCTAAAGCTTTAACAGTTTTCTTATAGGCCAGGACCTGAATCAAATATTCTTTATATTGGCCATTAACATCATAAAATTTGTGGAAAACTAGAAGGGGGATTGAATAGTTTTACCAATTTAAAACTTCCCTTTTAAATATTTAGATCGACTTATGTCAATCTATTTGGTTGTTTATGTTGGACGTTGATAGATAGATATATAAACGTGTAATGAAAGATAAAGAGTAAGAAGCACATCACCACGACACAAGTATTTATAGTGGTTCGGCTACAAGGACACCTTCCTTGCCCTACTCTACTCTCTGAGTCACCTACTCGAGAGTTCATAAACACTACACCAACTCCTTATGGCGGAGAAACCTTCACAACGTCGCTTACACCTTTTTCAGGTACAAAGCTAAATACCGAGTTCTTTCACACCAAGGTGAACCACACCTAACACAACGTCGCCTACCCTTTATATGATGTTAGGCTAACCATCGAGTTCTTTCACACCAAGGAGAACTAATCCTATCACAACATCGCCTACCCTTTATTAGGTACTAGGCTAAGCACCTAGTTCCATTACTATGGAGGAACTACTACCCTTCACAACACAACACCTAATATCAAGGAGATCCACTCCTTGTTTCAACACCATCTAGGATATCAACATCCTTGGAAATAAACAAATACTTATATGTATAATGATGCACCTCATCGATTATACGACCTAGGCATTCTTCCCAAATGTCACTTAATTTGATTCATAGGCATCCTTCACTAATACCTTTGACATAACGCTTGGCACCCTTCACTAATGCCTTCGTCTTAACACCTTTAGCATTCTTCACTAATGCTTTTGACATGAACGATAATCACCTTTCACTAATGCTTTCATCTTGACACTTTTGGCATCCTTCACTAATGCCTTCAACCCAACATCTATGGAGAAAGAAAGAACTATCAACAAGAGAACCTTAGTTGTCTTGATGATGACGAAGCGTGGAAACTCATGGACTTGAGCTTGCTCGTCTTCAAGAAGTGGTGATCTCGCCTTTAAGAGGAACCTTGAGAATCACACAAAAATAAAAGACAAACTTCATAGATCACTTAGATTTTAGGTTAGAGGGATATAATACTTGGGAAAGTATGTGTGTAAAAGTGATGAGTAGAAAGGAAGAAATGGCTCTCTATTTATAGAGAAAATTTTCTACCGTTCCTCGGATCTCGCGGATCCCTCCTACAAGGGATCCGGCTAGCACAAAGCTAGGGATCCGTGGGACGCTCCTCTTTGCCCATGGGTATTTTTGGTTATGGGTCATGGGTTATGGGTTATGGGTTGATCCATGGTTTTCTTTCTAGATACAATGTATCTCAAGGATACAATGAACTTGGTTAAGTGGTATTGATACACTTACACAACGCATTCAGGGTCAAAGGAACTTCCTTTTCGTCGAGCAAGTTTTTCAACACCCTAGGCAGTGAACCTAATCGTTGTAGTGTAGTATTAGGGTAAGCCACGGGAATTGATATCGTTCTCTAGGGGAATAGGAATGCTAGTGAGAAGTTACTACGCTAAGGTTGGGGTTGAGGAAGATTATTTTTTATCTTTTTTATGTTTTTTTAGAAAAGGAAAAGTACGAATCTCGGGGTTTGGATTTGGGGGGTTGGTATTTCTACCGACTACTCTACTATTATCAAATTATCTAAACTAAGGTGGTGGTAGTCTATGTCTAATTATTGTGTGCTCGTATGATAGTTTAAAGATGTGTTTACTTAAGTTTTACTACTCCTTAATTATCTCCAATTGGTGGTTGAATTGTCACGTCCTTATTCTTAATTGCGTTGTGTGTCTAAAGTTGTAGGGTATGTGTTTCCCCCTAACTCTTTGAAGTTACCAAAAGGTCTCGTCTACAAAACCCACTAGGGATGATAAACTCTAACTCTAAGGCCTCTTTGGATAGTTTAGCTTACAACAACACAAAGTGCTATAACCTAAGGTTCACAAAGATTAATCAAGCATTAAGTACACAACGAATGACCTATCGCATTACTAGATCATTAATCAACTAAGATAAGAAACAACCAACCAATATTCAATAATTAAGTTTCATATTCCCTAAGCAAACACACAAGTAAATTAGCCGGACAAGGAGAACATGCAAGCATACACACAAATAATTGAAGACATAATTAAATTAATGAAGTAAACAACTTATCTTGGTGTAAGATAGGGTTTAAAACCCTAAAATTCGGTTTAGGTTTTACTTCAAAAGTTTACCCAAAAGACTACTCTCTAAAACTGAAAAATTTGGATTCTATATTTAAGATTACATGTGCGACGGCGTCACCTTATGATTTGTGACGCCGTCGTGTCGCCGTCATTAGGTTTTCGTCTTGGCCAAGTTAATCTTGCGACGGCGTCACCTTATGCTTGTGACGCCATTCTCTTTAGCTTCTGACGCCGTCTGGATTGAATCTAGGCCGTCTGAGTTGCGACGGCCTACTCTTTTATAACTTGACGTCGTCACTTGAAAATAGGAGTTTTGCCTTCTGTCCCGTCACAAAAATCCTCCGACGGCATCGCAGATTAAGTAGTGACGCCGTCCCCTTGTAATTTAGCAGCTTGAGTGTCTCGATTCTTGACTTTGGCCATTTTCTTCATATATCTGTGCCTTTTCGTCCAAATTAGTGCCATTACAACAGTTTGCCTTCAAGAGACCTAAAAAGTGAAAAGGAACGATATTAAGCAATAACAGATACAAAAGTGATCAAATAAGGGCTTAAACGACCCCTCAAAAAGGTACATTTTAAAACCTTATCAAATATCCCTACACTTGGTATTTGCTTGTCCTCAAGCAAATGTTCT
This sequence comes from Chrysanthemum seticuspe, assembly GCA_019973895.1. Taxonomy (NCBI): domain Eukaryota; kingdom Viridiplantae; phylum Streptophyta; class Magnoliopsida; order Asterales; family Asteraceae; genus Chrysanthemum; species Chrysanthemum seticuspe. Next base: position 26,026,513 of record BPTQ01000002.1, read on the forward strand.
TTTAGCCAATTAATTTATAAGTTAGGGGTCATGAAGCATTGGTTTAAAATAGTCCACAACACATATAAGCCCCGCAAAAGTCATAACAAGCACGGAAATTACATACTAGCACCTCACATGGGGTGTTTGGATACTCACATCTCTCTCGGGTGTATAAAAAATATAACGAATTGGAAATGGAAGATAAACACTCATTAACCGGTCCTAGTACATAGATTACCATAGGCTTGAGAATAGATCAAACCTCCATTGCTTTGGCGTAAGCACCTAGGAAAGACTATCAAAGAGGTCTTTAAAGGTTTGTAACGTTAGGATTACGGTAGGGAAACAAAGGGTTTGGTGGGATAGGCTTTTAGTGGTGGCAAGTCAAAAATCTCTATGTTAAATGCATACGAAGAATGGCATTGCTAAGCCAAGACTCGACACTCTAAACTCTAGATAACTGAAATAAACAAACATAAATTTAAAGATAGATGTAGGATGGTAGCCCGTATGTTTTTTATTTATTTATTATTTTTTTTTTCATACACTTTTACTCTACCATCCTCTACGATAACATCAAAATAATAGGGATTTATAGCACATCCCTACACTTGAGTTTTTATTACTCTAACACTAATATGACCCGAATTGAAAAGATCAAAACACTTGGAGTACGTTATTATGCAAATAAGGGAATTGGCGTTCCCTTTTAGTCATATAAAACTTTAACTTTTCCCATGAGTCCCAATCGTCCCAAAACTGTGTACAAAGGATATGACTCGACTTAGAAACTCATGCAGGCAACTAGATAATTGAACTAAGGGTTTAAGGTGATAACAATAATGCACTAAAAGTGAGTGCATACAAGGTAGGCTAAGGCGATTTGGGTATACATTTGGGGGTGGGTGTAAACAATGCTCTTCATTGATATTCCGGAAGACCAAAACATCACGAGAACCGCGAAAAGGATAGGCTATGAGGGGTTAACTAGGGGTATCGTGTACTAAAGATGAGTACAACGCAAGGGTGTGGGGGAATTACTCAACCGATGTGGAAGAAGTAATTATATTACGGGTATCAAACAAGGGTTATCCTAATGCCTCTTATCATTTAGTTATTCCTAACTACACAAGTGTAGTCTTACTAGCGATCTCGGAATGCATCACAAAACAAGTTCTAGAATCTAATATACTACCGGTTCACACTCTAAGCATTGAAGATGAATGCTTCAATTCCTACTAATCTAAGGGCGATCCTCACATTTTTGGTGGAATTTAAGTGGTAAAGGGTTTTGTGCTAGTCATATAACTTTCTATCCGTGAGACGCTTTTGTTAAGACTAATGGCCCACTCCTATATGTCATGAAAAAATTTTAAATTTGGTGCCAAAATTACACTAACCGACATTTTCTCATGGTTTATTACAAAAGTGCAATTGGACAAAGCAAATAATCAAGGATAAGCATAGTTTCAAAGTTCCCGTTTTATTTTCCCTCCCTACACTTAAACTGAACATTGTCCCCAATATTCCTCGAAAGTATCAAAGTTATGATAAAAGAAGGTAATTGAAAACGAAAGAAACTAGTACTCCCCTGATTAGCTCGCTAGGATCCGTGTGTGAAGTAGTGGTTAAATCCTTTCCAAGAAGAATGTATGCATGAAAAACTCCTTCCAATCTTATGTATCTTCTTCTTGAGAAACAAAACCTGCACATTTAAAGAAAACAAACGAAACCTTCGCGTAAAATCGGCGGTAATAATATATAAGACTCGATTTAAACTAGGATATAATGCTTGTGGAATGGATGTTTACAGAATTTCTTAAGAAAATTAAGACCTGGAAAATTCCAAAATTTTTAAGTAGCTCAGAAAACGAGAAAAAGTGATCTGATGTTTTTATTCCTTCCTGACGCCGTCAGGTTATCCTGACAAAAACTAGTCTGCGATTTTCTGAAAAAAAAAAATTCTAGAAAATTTACATCTTTAGAATCTGGAAAAATTTCTGCAAAACATTCATTATGACTCGATACAAGCATTTGACTCGAACAAACACACAAATATATCTTTTAATCAATTGTTATTCTCATGTTCACGTTTCTTATGAAAACGTGTGTAATCCTCCCTACACTTATTCTTTATGTAAAATACCTTTATATTCAATTAAGACGAGGTTAAAAACAATCTAAAGCATTTTTACAAATTTAAACATGAGAATAAACAATCAATAAAAGATATATGACATAAACAAGCAAACAATTAAGCATGGGTTGCCTCCCACGAAGCGCTTTTCTTTATTTAAGAGTCTTGTTGCTAGACTCGTAGTCGTGTCCCTACGTGGTCTCGTTACTGTCACCTTCTTCCAATACAATATCTTCGTCGTTTACCATTTCATTATTATCCATTTGATAATGTTTCACACGTTGTCCATTTACTGTAAACTCCCTTCCATTGTGGTCTAGTAGTACCACTGCTCCATTGCTCATCTGGGTTTTAACCGAGAAAGGTCCATACCATCTTGATTTAAGTTTTCTCGGAAATAATCTCAGTCTTGAATTATATAAAAGCACCTTATCTCCTTCCAAAAACTCTTTAGGACTCTTAATTCGTTGATCATGCCAATTTTTTGCCCTTTCTTTGTATGTGACCGACGTTTCATATGCTTCCAGCCTTAGTTCATCCAATTCTTGAAGCTGTAAGAACCGATTTGACCCTGCTTCCAAATAATCCATATTACAGGCTTTAAGTGCCCAATATGCTTTTTGCTCAAGCTCAATAGGGAGGTGGCACGCCTTCCCATACACTAAGCGAAAAGGAGTTGTTCCGATGGGCATTTTGTAAGCAGTTCTGAATGCCCAGAGTGCCTCATCCAGTTTGAATGCCCAATCTTTTCTATTTTGGTGGACTGTTTTTTCAAGTATCCGCTTTATTGCCCTATTTGTGTTTTCTACCTGTCCATTCGTCTGAGGATGATATGCAGTAGAAAATCTATGTGGAACGCCATACTTTCTCATTACCTTCTCCATTTGAGCATTGCAGAAGTGGGTTCCTCTATCGCTGATCAATGCCTTGGGAATCCCGAATCGCGCGAAGAGTTTTCTAAGAAAATGAATAACTACCCTCGCATCATTAGTCCTAAGGGCTTGAGCCTCTACTCATTTGGATACATAATCAATAGCTACGAGGATGTATTCATTTCCTCCAGATGATGGAAATGGTCCCATGAAGTCTATACCCCAAACATCAAATATTTCGCAGACTTGGATATAATTCTGAGGTAATTCATCCCTTCGAGAGATGTTTCCCAATCGTTGGCATGCATCACATGTTTGAACTAATCTCTTGACGTCTCGTAAAATAGTAGGCCAGTAGAATCCGGCATAAAAAACCTTTCGTGCTGTGACATTTATACCGTGATGTCCCCCAGATGGTCCCGCATGACATTCTTTCAGAACTCGATCAATCTCTCTTCCGGCCACGCAATGTCGAATGATCTGATCGGGACATATGCGGAATAGGAAGGGCTCATCCCAAAAGTAGTGTTTTAGCGTAGTGAAGAATTTCCTTTTATCTTGCTTGGTCATGTGATTTGGTAAAACCCTGCTGGACAGATAGTTAGCATAATCCGCATACCATGGCTCAGTTTCCTTAATGGCCATTAGCCGTTCTTCGAGAAAAGAGTCACGAATCTCGGTATGATCGAATTTCTCAAGATCAGGGTTTTCTAGGCGTGACAAATGATCAGCAGCAAGATTTTTAGCTCCTTTTTTATCTCAAATTTCAATGTCGAATTCTTGAAGTAATAGAATCCACCTAATTAGTCGGGGTTTCGCATCTTGCTTGGAAAACAGGTAGCGTAAGGCGGAGTGATCAGTGAAGACGACAGTCTTGGATAGAATGAGATATTGCCTGAATTTGTCGAAGGCGAAAACCACAACTAAAAGCTCTTTTTCAGTAGTTGTGTAATTTTCTTGTGCGACATTCATGGTTTTGCTATCATAGTAGATTGGTTGAAAATGCTTCTCTTTCCTTTGGCCGAGTACGGAGCCTACAGCATAATCACTAGCATCACACATAATTTCGAATGGCTGAGACCAATCTGGGGTGACCATTATAGGTGCCTGCGTAAGATCTTCCTTTAATCAGTTGAATGCTTCTTTGCATTCTTCAGAAAAATCAAAAGGGGCATCCTTAACAAGAAGCTGGGTCATTGGCCAGGCAATTTTCGAGAAGTCTCTAATAAACCTTCGATAAAAACCCGCATGACCTAGAAAGCTGCGAATGGCTTTCACGGTGGTAGGGTAGGGGAGTTTGGATATCGCTTCGATTTTCGCTCTATCGACCTCAATTCCATTTCTGGAGACTTTATGTCCTAAGACAATTCCTTCTTTCACCATGAAATGACATTTTTCCCAATTCAGGACCAAATTAGTTTCTTCACATCGTTTCAACATTTTCCTAAGGTTGGAGAGGCAAAGGTCGAAAGAGTTTCCAAATACCGAAAAATCATCCATGAAGACTTCCATGCTGTCCTCAATTAATTCATAGAATATGGCCATCATACATCGCTGAAAGGTGGCGGGTGCGTTACATAATCCAAAGGGCATTCGCTTGTAGGCAAACATCCCGTATGGACATGTGAATGTAGTCTTTTCCAGATCTTCAGGGGAAATGGGAATTTGAAAATATCCTAAAAAACAATCAAGGAAACAGTAGTATTCATGCCCGGCCAACCTTTCGAGCATTTGATCAATGAATGGCAGAGGGAAATGGTCTTTCCGGGTGGCATCATTTAGCTTTCTGTAGTCGATACACACGCGCCACCCAGTAACCGTTCTTTGTGGCACTAAATCACCCTTTTCATTCTTTACAACCGTCATCCCCCCCCTTCTTTGGAACCACCTGGACTGGGCTGACCCATGGGCTATCCGAAATGGGATAGATAAGGCCGGCATCGAGGAGCTTGATGACTTCTTTCTTTACTACCTCCTTAATGTTAGGGTTGACCCTCCTCTGTGGTTGAACGGTTGGTTTATAGTCGTCTTCCATGAGGATTTTATGAGTACAGAATGTAGAATCAATACCCTTAATGTCAGCCACACTCCATGCGATTACTCTCCTGTATTCTTTCAAAACCTCCAAGAGCTTCTCTTTTTGCCCAGCGGTTAGGGACGAGCTTATGATGACAGGGAGTTGGTCCTTTCCTTGAAGGAAGGCGTATTCTAAATGGCTTGGTAGATCTTTTAGTTCTAAGGTAGGGGGTTCCTTGATTGATGGTTTTAGCTTGTTTTCTGGCTTTTGTAGCTCAAGGGGTTCAATTTCCTCCTTACTTGGGTAAAAGGAAACAGCTCCAAACATCTTAGTCTCTTCGTTGTCATCCATTTTGTTGTTGTCGTCATTAATGAATTCGTTTAATAGATACTCATCAATGCAGCCATCTATGTCATCAACAAATTCATCAACTTCCTCAACAAAATAGATCGGGTGATCGTGAGGGGATGAGTGACTCATAGAATCTTTGATGTCGAAGGTTAAGCTCTCGGATCCCACTCGTAAAGTGAGTTTACCATCATGAACATCAATAATGGCACGGGCTGTAGCCAAGAAAGGTCTTCCCAGGATTATTGGGACGGAGTTATCTTCATCCATCTCTAAAATCACGAAGTCAACCAGAAACTTAAATTCTCCTACCCTAACAAGAACATTCTCACAAACCCCAATGGGATATTTGATTGATCGATCAGCTAATTGAATACTCATCCTGGTTGGTTTCAGCCCTGAATATCCGAGTTTGAGGAATAGAGAGCGAGGCATCAGGTTAATGCTAGCTCCAAGATCTGCTAAAGCATTTTTCATAGAGAGCGCCCCTATCGAACAAGGGATGGTGAAACTGCCTGGATCTTCCTTTTTCTTGGGCAAGCCTCTCTGGATGATAGCCGAGCATTCTTCTCCTAATGATATCAGCCCTTCAAGTCTCTTTCGATTAGATGTTAACCTCTTGAAGTATCTTCTATGTTTAGGAATGTGATAGAATACGTCAAGAAGTGGTATGTTGACGGAGGCTCATTTTAAATAAGACAATATTCTCTCATTTTCTTCTTCTGCCTTTTGATTCTTCAGACGAGAGGGATATGGAATCCGTGCGATAGTGGGTCGCTGGGCAGGCGCTGGTGTTCGTGGAAGAGGATCGTGATGGGTTGAAGAAGGCTCGGGAATTGCTTCATTTCCTAGTACAGGTTCCCTGGTGGTGGGATTCTGATCAGGATGCAGGGGATCCTTGGTGGTAACTCCTGATCGAGTAGTTATAGCGCAAGTTGGATCATGATGGGATGGGTCAGGTTCACTTATTATTATTTTTTGGAGATTAGTGAATTGACTCTCTAGTTCAGTTTGCTGCTCTTGAATAAACCCCTCAAGGCCTTTTAAGAGTGTGGTTCCTTCTATGGTGAACTGCCCGAGTTCTTCTTCAAAGGCGTCACGGATGGTGTATTCGGACCCCCCTTTCCTTTCAGTCTTCCATTTAAGATTGCCCCAAGGGTCGCATTCATCGTTTTGATAGAATGTGAGGAGTGAAGGGTCATCATAAATATCAAGACTGGAAATGAGGACGCTCTCTTGGCGTGTGTCATCACATTCATCACTCTCGTGTGGCCCTCCACAAATGTCGCAAATGAGGTATGGGTTGAATCACCTTTTTGGTTCTGGCAATTTTGTGAGGTATGCAAGCTTCTCTTGAGCTTTCCTAATCCGATCATCGACAGATGATGAATCTTTGTTCAAGAAAGTAGAGATACTTATTGCGTTTACTGGCTCATTCCAATGGTTGTCTTGGTACTGAACGTATTCCTCAATGCGGTTCCATCCTTCTTCCGCAGTGAGACCGGAAATCCTCTTGCCAGTGGGGAAGTCAATACTCTTTTGATCCTTACGGGAGATATTGTCGTAGAAGATTTGAACAAGCGACCAAAGATTGATGCCATGGTGTGGGGCTTGTTGAATGAGGTCTTTGTAGCGATTCCATGAGTTAATGATAGATTCTCCATCTGTTTGATGGAAGTGCAGAATTTTGCTCCTAATTAATGCAGTTCTTCCAGGGGGGAAGAACTTCTTGGTGAACTTGGCTGTGAGTTGTTCCCATGTGAAAACATAATTGGGAGGAAGCTTATCGAGCCAATCCTTAGCCTGTCCCTGAAGAGAAAATGGGAAAAACCTGAGTCTAGATGTCTCCTTGGATGCTCCATCAGCATAGATAGCATCAACAATTTTTAAAAATTGTTTGATGTGGTGGATTGGGTTTTCGCTAGGGGTCCCATGGAATTGGCACTAGTGAATCCAGATGCAGAGGGGGAAGAGTATTCCCTGAGTAATTTTGCTTTAGGGGGATCGACAGGTCTATTCACCGGAGTGGCGAGAATTTCCTCCCCATGTTGGCTCATATTGTCAATGTTGATGGTCTTAGGGGATTGTGGGGAATGAGATGACTCCTCGTCAGTAGTGACTTCCTCAAAGTTGATGGAAGTGCCTTGAGGTTCCGAATCATGGAGAGCCTTTCTTCGCTTGTTGAGCTCTCTTTCGGGTTCTGCAAATGGTTCAAGAAGGGTTTTGGTGGAACTGCGGGTTTTAAGTTGCCTAAGGGGGTTGGTAGGGGGGTTATCACCTTCCATGATGAAAAGTGATGGGGTTACGAACAAAGGTCATGAAGAAGGGAGATAGACTAAAAGAAAGCTAAAAATGAGAAAAAAATTTTACTTGATAGGAATCAAGCAAAGAAACCTAAACGAGGTGGACTACTAACTAGCTATTCTATTCCCCGGCAGCGGCGCCAAAAACTTGATACGCTTACATAGCGCGTTCGGGGTCAAAGGAACTTCCTTTTCGTCGAGCAAGTTTTTCAACACCCTAGACAGTGAACCTAATCGTTGTAGTTTAGTATTAGGGTAAGCCAAGGGAATTGATATCGTTCTCTAGGGGAATAGGAATGCTAGTGAGAAGTTACTACGCTAAGGTTGGGGTTGAGGAAGATTATTTTTTTTTATCTTTTTTATGTTTTTTTTAGAAAAGGAAAAGTACGAATCTCGGGGTTTGGATTTGGGGGGTTGGTATTTCTACCGATTACTCTACTATTATCTAATTATCTAAACTAAGGTGGTGGTAGTCTATGTCTAATTATTGTGTGCTCGTATGATAGTTTAAAGATGTGTTTACTTAGGTTTTACTACTCCTTAATTATCTCCTATTGGTGGTTGAATTGTCACGTCCTTATTCCTAATTGCGTTGTGTGTCTAAAGTTTTAGGGTATGCGTTTCTCCCTAACTCTTTGAAGTTACCAAAGGGTCTCGTCTACAAAACCCACTAGGGATGATAAACTCTAACTCTAAGGCCTCTTTGGATAGTTTAGCTTACAACAACACAAAGTGCTATAACCTAAGGTTCACAAAGATTAATCAAGCATTAAGTACACAATGAATGACCTATCGCATTACTAGATCATTAATCAACTAAAATAAGAAACAACCAACCAATATTCAATAATTAAGTTTCATATTCCCTAAGCAAACACACAAGTAAATTAGCCGGACATGGAGAACATGCAAGCATACACACAAATAATTGAAGACATAATTAAATTAATGAAGTAAACAACTTATCTTGGTGTAAGATAGGGTTTAAAACCCTAAAATACGACCTTGGTTTGGTTTAGGTTTTACTCTAAAAGTTTACCTAAAAGACTACTCTCTAAAACTGAAAAATTCGGATTCTATATATAAGATTACATGTGCGACGGCGTCACCTTATGATTTGTGATGCCGTCGTGTCGCCATCATTAGGGTTTCGTCTTGGCCAAGTTAATCTTGCGACGGCATCACCTTATGCTTGTGACGCCGTCCTCTTTAGCTTCTGACGCCGTCTGGATTGAATCTAGGCCGTCTGAGTTGCGACGGCCTACTCTTTTATAACTTGACGTCGTCACTAGAAAATAGGAGTTTTGGCTTCTGTCCCGTCACAAAAATCCTCCGACGGCGTCGCAGACTAAGCAGTGACGCCGTCCCCTTGTAATTTAGCAGCTTGAGTGTCTCGATTCTTGACTTTGGCCATTTTCTTCATATATCCGCGCCTTTTCGTCCAAATAAATGCCATTACAGTAGTTTGCCTTCAAGAGACCTAAAAAGTGAAAAGGAACGATATTAAGCAATAACGGATACAAAAGTGATCAAATAAGGGCTTAAACGACCCCTCAAAAAGGTACATTTTAAAACCTTATCAGGTATATATAAAACCATGGGTTATGGCTCAATACCATTTGCTAGTTTTTACCCATTTAGTGTATACTTGTTTTTACCCATTTTAGTATACTTAGTTTAAGTATAAGTTAACCCAATATGTAAACACTAGTTGTTGTACATATGTATCTAAATCATAAAATCACTTATACTTGTTTTAGAGTTTTATGTGAAAGCGTAAGTGTGTTAGGAAACTATTGACTCAAACTATTTAGGTATTCTATTTGTTTCGTTAAAATAATTTTACATTTGTTATCGACAAAACATTAGAAGATCGTAAAATATAAATAAATATTTTTACGGCTTATTTGTATTAACAATCTCCCCCTTTTTGTTGATGAAAAAACATAAAATTATTTAAGAAAAACTAAAATTCGTAGCAAATTTGAATTAGTAGTTTTTACTTTCTTCTCCCCCTTTTTGTCAAAACAAAAAGTGTTAAAAGAAACTAACACAATTTTTATAAGAAAAATATGTAAAAGAAAATATAAAGAGAGCAAGTGACGGGAATGGTACTCGTTTTAACTCCCCCTTGACGAGTCCATCCCTTTGAGAGGGCGTCAAGGACATGACGTAAAATAAGCTAATTGTGTTTGCAAATATGTTTGCAAATGGTTCGTCTAAGTGACGAAAACGTGCTCCCCCTTGAAGATTGCAAAGTTGCAATGGGGTGTCATGAAGTATAATCCAAAATCGGATTAAGTTGCAAATTTTTTTGCAATATCGTTTGACACAAAGCTCCCCCTAGCTTTATGGTGTCAAAATCTTCATGTGTATTTTGAAAATCAACAAAGTAAAGGTTTGAAAACAAGACTATAGTGCATAATTTCCTGCAAATAAGACTCAAGTTAGTATAAATTTGTGCTTCTGTACCACGGATCCCACGGTTCCCTTCTTGTAGGGATCCGTCTAGGTATTTTGGAGGGATCCGGCTGTCTGTTGACAGTTTCTTCAGCAATGAAAGTGTTTCAATCAATGCTAATAAAGATGTGAAGTAGTATGTGATATAGCAAGCATAAAGCACAAAACAATTATGGAATATAGATATTCATTCAATAAAAACAAGAGATGATCAAACAAATCTCTACAACTAAGAGAATGAACTAGCCATACAAGTGCTACTAATGCTAATGAGTTACCCAAACTCAAGATTCTACTAAAAGCTTAATGATGATCAAGGATGAGATAAGTTTCCTAAACGTTCTAAGTTTGAGCTTGTGACTATGATGCTCATTGTAGTTTAGGCTTGTTGACCTCTTTGAAATGTTCGAGGAGGTCATAAAACATGAAACGTTGCTCTTCACGTAGTTCATGTATCAACTTTTCAACATGTTTACAATGATAGTAATCCTTGTCATGGTTTTGAATTTCTTGAAGTGGAAGTTCAAGTGAAGTGGGTTGAGGATCTTCAAATGAAGGAGGAATTCGTGGAGGCTCATTAAGTGATGGCTCTACAATGTTTGAGGGTGAAGGTAAAGAAGCATCAACTTTCATGTGGTCGGGTGGTTGACTTTGATGTCTTCTCATAATCCAAAATGGAGTATTGGGGGGAATGAGAGAGTTTGATATTGGAGCAAGTGTTGATTCAACACTTTGATTTTGTTGCTCAATCTTTTCAAGTGAATTTGTTGGTAGTGGTGGAAGGTAAGATGGCCAAGGAGGTAAGTCTTCTACATTGTGAGAGTATGGAGATGATTGTGAGGTGGCTCTAGGTACTAATGATGTTGGTTGAGTTGTGGAGGGTATGTTTGGTTTAGTAGAGTTTGGTGATGAAATCCTAGTGGGAACACTCTTCTTGGGAATTAGTTTGATTGGCTTCCTTGGTGTAGGAGAAATCCTAGCATTAGTGGACTTAACCGGAGATGATTCGGTTGAGGAAAGTTTGTGTATGATCCTAGCAAGTTTCTTAGGTGGTTCTTGAGTGGATGAGTTAGCACTAGGAGCCTTTCACATGATGAAATGACTAAGGAAGATGTTTGTAATTGCTGATAATTGTTTTTGTGTTTGATGACTAAAGTGTTCTTAGCAATATGGCTTATAAAGGGAAGAGCTTGGCAAGTGCATTTAAGATTTAAGCCACTAAGATTCTTAGAGATGTGATGATTACCATGCACAAGGTTGAAGTTCAGATTTTCACTGATCTAGGAACTCATTTAAGATGAGATGGAGTGTTTGAGTTAGGAAGATGAGTTGAAATGATTGTTTTAGCAAGGTTTGACATAAACTGTCACCCTGATCCCACGGTTCCCTCACTTGAGGGATCCGTCTAGGCTAATCCTAGGGATTCGGCTCTCAGCAGTTATGACAGGTTAGAAATCAAGTTTCTAGAAACTAGATCCTATATTATTTTGAGTGTTTCAGTCCTCCTAAGTTCCTAAGATGAGGGTATACTTGAACGATCAAGAGTAATGAGTGTTATAGCAAATGATTGCTTTTTATGGAAGGGAGATGGGACTAGATGACTACCAATGGATGATTAAGGATAACACTAAGGGTTTTGGTGGTGTCAAGTCATAATAAATGATCCTAGAGATCAGATTTTATCTTGAGGTGAAATTTGAAAAATCCTTAAAAATCACAAGACTTGAAAAACTAATTTTTGACCCACTTTGAGATAAAGATGACTAGAAAGAATTTCCTAAAATTGTTCAATATGTCCACTTAGGTGTTTTGAAAGATAAGAAACAATTTGTGAGTGTTGGAGCGGAAATATGGTGAGTTTTGATGTGTTGATAAATCAAGAGGCATTTTCACTAAGATCTTAAGTAAGCCATAAATGAGTCTAAGCCTTACTCATCCTTGAAGTGGACTTAGTTGGGTTCTAATATCATATGTTTAGCTAATGTGATGTTATCTGGAAAGTTATCTTGATGTAAGGGATGCTTATTGCTGATCTAATGTCACGGATCCCACGGTTCCCTCAAGGGAGGGATCCGTCTAGGCTAATCCTAGGGATCCGGCATCTGCAGATCAGAATCTTCACAGAATTGATGTGCAGATTTTGCACACTAATAAATCGTTAAGCTAAGCAATAAGAACAAGCATGTCATCACAAAGCACCACTTATAAAAGCATGATAAAGTAATAATATCCAAATTACCACAAATCAATGTGCTAAAACGTAATCCTTCATACATAAAATAAAATAAAATAAACATACTCCTATTGTCTCTTTCGTCAATCCTTTCTTTTCCTTTTTGACGGCTTAGTGAGGTTGTAAGCAAGGTTTTGAATCATGCCCCTCAATTGTTTGAATTCCGCGGTTTCGTTTGGAATGGTTGGAAGTTGTTCGTAGTAATCAAAGGGTTCCAATTTGATGTTGGCTATGGGGTCGACATCTTCTTCTTCTTCATTTTCTTCTTCTCCTTCCGAGGAGTCCGAGAGAGCTTTAGGTTTCTTTCCATTGACCTTGAAGCGTTTAGAGGGTATTTTGGTAAGAGGTACCATTACATGATCGGCAAGGAAATGTTCATTGTTGATAGGGGATGGTTTCAATTCACTAACATACTTACAAAGTCGTGTTAGGAGCATACCATATGGAAGTACCATGTTGGAAGCTCTGAATACCCCAACCATTCTCATTACCATGTAATAGGCGAGATTAAATGGCTTTTGGTGGATAAGACAATAGATCATTTGCACAAGACATGCGTTTGGATGATCTTTGTTTCCAACTAGGCTTATGACGTTTTCCCTAATGATTACGGTGAATGAGTTTCTTGTTTCGGTCGAAACGGGATTGGTCGGCTCTTATTTTGAAAATGGTGTCTCGGATGGTTTCGGGTTCATCAAGAGGAGTATGGTACATTGGTTTAAAATCAAGTGCAAGGTTTTGAGTGTTAATTGCCCAACTTGAGAGTACATACAAATTCCTTCACAAGGAATGCGAAGAATTTGAGCAAAGGTGTTGAGAGGAAGAGTAAGGTTTCATTTATTGATGATGAAAGCGACTGAAATGCTATCATCGACGTTTCGAATGATCCTAATGCTTCTATAAAACTCAAAGATGAAGACCGGACAAATTTTTTCATCAATGTCAAGAAGATAATCAAAATTGATTGCCGAGAAGACTTGACGAATGTCGGTATCCTTAAGGAAACATTCCTTGATTACACGACCTTCGTGGATAAGTCGTTTTTCGAGCTTTTTGAAGACCTTGCAGTCGGTTTTTGAGAATTCCTCATTTCGATAATAATGAGTAAGGTAATGGACGGTATCATGATGATCTTGTTGAGTGGCTTTAGGCATGGTTGGTCCTAAAAACACAAATTTTTCAATTACGTAAGATTAGTTGAGGTGGGTTTATGGTTTTGAATTGTATTAACAATGTTGTGAACACAATGTGATCTTAGTTATGTTAAAAACCCCTTTTCATGATTAAATTTGAAAAACCCTAATTAAACTAATTGATTAGAGATTTGTGAAACCATAAACCCTAGAATGAGGATGATGAAAATTAGAACAAGTTAATGTAAATACTTACAATGGTGTTCTAGGAAGGAATACTTGAGAGTATGGAGTCCAATGAGGATGAAATTAGTGGTTTAGTCATTTTTTGTGTTATGTGAGTAGAGGGAAAGATCAGTGGTGATTTTTTGAAAGCGTATAGCTGAGTTCTGTTCCACGGTTCCCCCGGATCCCTTGTATTTGGGATCCGGCTAGTACAACTAGAGGGATCCGGCTACTGTGGACAGAAAAAGGGTTGTTTGGCATTATTTTTGTAGTAGGCTTATAAACTAGCTTACTAAAAAATAGTTTGGAGGTAATAGATGAAGATTGTTTTTGGATGACGGGTTTTGATGAATCACATATCAAGGGTTCATATGTGACGACGGCGTTAGATTCACGAATCAAAAGGAATACTATTCCCGATGATGAATAAGACGAAAAAGTGACGAAAGAGACTTCTAATGATGCTAGTAATTATTAAACAAAGAGAACTATGAAATAATATTAAACTCATGTAACCTATCTAATGAAAAGTAAAACATACCTCTATGCTTCTTGGTTTGGCATAATACCAAAAATACTTCATGAGCTTTTAAAGTAATCATTTGTACTTGGTGTACGTAAGTTGTGATTACTTTTTAGATCCTTCCTTGAATGTTGACTTCATTATTCTTTGAATAGAGATGAAGATTTTGGAGAGGTTCTAGCATGAAGATTTCTTGAAAATATGACCCAAAAAAAAATTCTTCTTTGTAGTTTTCAAACATACACGAATCATATCAAGTCTTTAAAGTATAACATACTTTAAGAAACTTGATAACTAAGCTCTTATGCCAATTGTGGAAAACTAGAAGGGGGGTTGAATAGTTTTACCAATTTAAAACTTCCCTTTTAAATATTTAGATCGACTTATGTCAATCTATTTGGTTGTTTATGTTGGACGTTGATTGATAGATATATAACCGTGTAAAGAAAGATAAAGAGTAAGAAGTACATCACCACGACACAAGTATTTATAGTGGTTCGGCTACAAGGACACTTTCCTTGCCCTACTCTACTCCCCGAGTCACCTACTCGAGAGTTCCTAAACACTACACCAACTCCTTATGGCAGAGAAGCCTTCACAACGTCGCTTACACCTTTTTCCGGTACAAAGCTAAATACCGAGTTCTTTCACCCCAAGGCGAACCACACCTAACACAACGTCGCCTACCCTTTATACGATGCTAGGCTAACCACCGAGTTCTTTCACACCAAGGAGAACTAATCCTATCACAACACAACACCTAATATCAAGGAGATCCACTCCTTGTTACAACACCATCAAGGATATCACCATCCTTGGAAATAAAAAAAATACTTATATGTATAACGATGCACCTCATCGATTATACGACCTAGGCATTCTTCCTAAATGCCACTTGATTTGATTCATAGGCATCCTTCACTAATGCCTTTGACATAACGCTTGGCACCCTTCACTAAAGCCTTCATCTTGACACCTTTAGCATTCTTCACTAATGTTTTTGACACGAATGATAAGCACCTTTCACTAATGCTTTCATCTTGACACTTTCGGCATCCTTCACTAATGCCTTTAACCCAACATCTATGGAGAAAGAAAGAACTATCAACAAGAGAACCTTAGTTGTCTTGATGATGACGAAGCATGGCAACTCATGGACTTGAGCTTGCTCGTCTTCAAGAAGTGATGATCTCGCCTTTAAGAGGAACCTAGAGAATCACACAAAAACAAAAGACAAACTACATAGATCACTTGGATATGAGGTTAGATGTAACACCCCCAAAATACCGCAGCGGAAGATGGTGTCATTGGGGTGCTACTTCATAATAGAAAGTACAAGTTATAGAAAACGACCTCTAAATGAGACGTTTTGAAAAGTTACCATTCGTTTAATGAAATAAGAGTTACAAACAATGAGGTCCCAAAGTATAATACATAAATGTTTCGAATGGTAAATGACAAAAGCATAAGTCTTCAAAATATGTCGTGCGACTCTATGTTCCATGCAACCGCTATCGTCTTATGTCCTGAGATAAACATGCTAAAGTGTCAACACAATGGTTGGTGAGTTCATAGAGTTTGTTTTGAATAAGTTGAAAAGCCTTTAAAGAATGTTAACACAGCAAAGGCATTGTAAATCCACTCAGTTCTAAGTTTCGCCTATACAAAACTTGCAACCTGTGTGTTCACAACCCACTGCCAAAATATATTTTGCACAATCATGTATGTATGTATCATAGTAATAAAAAGTATATATGTCACCACAAGGGTCTTCCAACAACTTAATTTGGGATGTATCTAATTTAATAGCCTTCCAACAACTTAATTTGGAGCCACTAAATTAATGGTCATCCAACAACTTAATTTGGAGCCACTTGCGTATGTATCTAATTTAATAGCCTTCCAACAACTTAATTTGGAGCCACTAAATTAATGGTCATCCAACAACTTAATTTGGAGCCACTTGCGTATGTATCTAATTTAATAGCCTTCCAACAACTTAATTTGGAGCCACTAAATTAATGGTCATCCAACAACTTAATTTGGAGCCACTAAATTGAATAATGCAAATAAGTATAATGCAGTCAAGAATAACGCAAATAGGTATATCATAATCATGTATATATGCAATCAAGTATTTTGTTTTGAAGTATAAAAAGTATAGCGTAGCATAAAAGTGTAGATGTTTTGAATATTTGTATCTGTAAAAGCAAGCAGTTAAGCATGTATATCCCCCAAAGAGTTTGTAAAACAATTAAACGAGTAAAAGTTGGGCTACGAACTCACCTGATAATAACTGATGAATGATACTAGAAAATTGGGCAGCGCTTCCGCATCTAAATTCAAAAATCAATTTCCTAAACTATAAAAACCTCTAAATCACCTCATATCTACCCCATGACTATCCCAATAGCTTCAAAAACAAAAACCCATATTTGATATTGCCCGATCTATTCTTGCAAAAGTTTTGAGAATTTCCTGGGACCCACAGCTCCAACCCACCATTGTGTAGCTCTTAATCCAACCGCGAAAATACAAAATAAACTAAATTTTTACGTAGAGAATACTTATGCCTTCAACTTATGTGTATAACTCGGAGCCTGAAAATCAAGTATGGAGGGTGTATGGAGGGTGGCGACATTAAGGAGGAGGGGGAAATGTGTGTGTATTTCTGTGAAATAAAATGAATTAGTTTTCTTTCTATTTATAGGGAAAATATCTGAAAATATCTAGATATTTTGATAAATAGTGTTTAGATATTTTGATAAATAGTGTTTAGATATTTTTGAAAATATCTAGATATTTATAAATAGTAACTAGATATTTATACATTATGAGTACAGAGTACATTGTTTATACATGAAAATTGTGTAAAAGTATTTACTTGTTTAATTTACCCGAAATTAGTAAATAATAATAATTACGGTGAATAGTAACTCGTGAATAGTAATTTGTGAATAGTAATTTTTCGGAAAAAAAAGTTTGAGTTTAAATAATGATCCAAATATGATAAATAGTAAAAATGAATAGTAACAATGAATAGTAAAAATGAATAGTGACCCAAAAATGCGAATTGTTACATTAGAGGGATATAATACTTGGGAAAGTGTGTGTGTAAAATTGCTGAGTAGAAAGGAAGAAATGGATCTCTATTTATAGAGGAAATTTTATATTGTTCCCTGGATCCCGCAGATCCCTCTCACAAGGGATCCGGCTAGCACAAAGCTAGGGATCCGTGGGACGCTCCTCTTTTCCATGGGTATTTTTGGTTATGGGTCATGGGTCTTGGGTTATGGGTTGATCCATGGTTTTCTTTCTAGATACAATGTATCTCAAGGATACAATGAACTTGGTTAAGTGGTATATATAAAACCATGGGTTATGGGTCAATACCATTTGCTAGTTTTTACCCATTAAGTATATACTTGTTTTTACCCATTTTAGTATACTTAGTTTAAGTATAAGCTAACCCAATATGTAAACACTAGTTGTTGTACATATGTATCTAAATCATAAAATCACTTATACTTGTTTTAGTGTTTTATGTGAAAGCGTAAGTGTGTTAGGAAACTATTGACTCAAACTATTTACGTATTGTTAGGAATTAGAAATTCCAGGTACTAAAGAGTCGGTCACCTCAAGTATATGTAATCGTTAGAAAGCTCGTAATCGTAGTTATTTTAAGTTAAGTAGTATTTAGTTAAGTAACACCGTGGAGGACGGACGGGTCTTTACCCACTGTATGCCTGATCCACAGCCCGTTGTGTGGCGTTTTATGTAAGACTATAAATACTCTATACCTCCCAAGGTAGAGAGTTGGAGCTCATAATAATATTTTCTTTCTCTCACTATAGTTCCCAACTCTCTTCCTTTCTCTTACTAGAACTTTCTCTCTCTAACATACTTATACGCCTACTTTGATCATGGTTTAAAGTGTTTGTGAAATCCAATATCTAACAATTGGTATCAAGAGCCATGGTTTGATCACTCATCTTTCATACTCTTTGTTTTGGTGGATTTCATAAGGTTTTTGGTGTATTAAGGGTTTAGGAGAGTTTGATTCATTTGGACAAATTCTAGTGGTAAAGTTTGAATTTTGCTTGTACTTTTGTGTTTAGGATCATCATATGTGGTTATGTTTTGAATTGGAAGGCTTAAATCATTGTGGTTTGGTTGTTTTGGATTGATAAAGTGGTTATTTGTGAAAGAAGGACTAAGCGAGTTGTGTCTCGAACTTGTGTTTCTTCAAAGCGAGTTGCTTTGTTATTTGATACGAGTTGGTACATTCGACTTAGCTGTTTAGCGAGTTGATATTTATGCGACTTGGGTTCTAAGCGAGTTGTTTCTTTAAGCGACTTGAGATCTAAAGCGACTTAGCTATTTAGCAAGTTGTAATGTTAGCGAGTTAATTTAAGCGACTTAGTGTTCAAGCGAGTTGATTGTGTTGCGAGTTGGCTATTTAGCGACTTGATTCATTAAGCGAGTTGACTGTGTTGCGAGTTGATGCTGATGCGACTTGGCTATTAAGCGAGTTGATTACTTAAGCGAGTTGTTAATTAAGCGAGTTGTGTAGTTAGGTACTTATTCATTTAGGCTTGTTACTTCTTCGTGATACATTCTTACGGTTGTTCTTTTGGTTTAGTAAAATCCCGTGAAAGAATCAATTTCCCGGTTTAATCAAAGAATAGTAAAATCCCATAGAGCTTGAAACATGTCTACAAACGTTCCTACTATCATCTCCACTGTTGCCGAGGATGTTCAAGCAGCTGGTTCAGATACTCGTCCACCCATGCTTGACAGAACTGACTACGACTCTTGGGCTCAACGAATCAGATTGTACTGTCTTGGAAAAGAAAATGGAGTCAACATTCTCAAATCCATTGACGAAGGACCGTATCGGGTTGAGAAGACTAGAGATGTACTTGATACTGCTGAAGATGGAACTCTGATTTACGGAATGGACAGACCAAAGATGTATGATGAGCTTGATGATAAGGAGAAAAAGAGATTCGATGCTGATATCAGGGCTTCTAACATTGTTCTTCATGGTCTTCCTAAAGACATCTACAAGCTGATCAATCACAACACCGAAGCAAAGGCAGTATGGGATAATGTCAAGATGCTTCTCTCAGGTTCTGAATTAACTATGGAAGACAGAGAATCACAACTCTATGACGAATTTGAACACTTCAAGATGAAACCAGATGAGAGTGTCTATGAGTACTATGTGAGATTTCATAAGCTGGTGAATGATATGAGGAACATCAGAATGACTATGTATAACATTCAGCTGAACTCAAAATTAGTGAACAACATGAATCCCAAATGGCACAAGTTTTTCACCTCTGTGAAGCTCACTAAAGGATTGAAGAATACAAACTATGATCAACTCTATGCCTTCCTCTTTCAGAATGAGAGACATGCTATGTTTGAAAAAATGATTCTTAATCAGTCCAAAACCAACCAGGGAGAGACAAGCTCATCTAATGACTCAACTACCTTCTACTCAAACATCGGAATCACAACCAAAGCCTCACAAGTCATACCCATGGGTAATGGTAATAACAAACTCATTCCTGATCCTATGTTCAAACAAGCTGATGCTAATGCACACGTGGGTAACTTCATTAATCAACTAGCTCGATTAGTCAAAACATGAATTCTCTCCCACAAACCAACAACAACTTCAGAACAGCATCTAACCCACACAATCAAGCTACTGTTAAAGATGAGAGGATCGTGGTGAAACCAGTTCAGGAAAGACAGTATGATCAGGGAAGAGGTGGAGCTGGTAGAGGTTATGCTGGTAATCAGAATCGAGGAAGGAATGGTAATCAAGATCAAGCTAAGCCGATCAAATGTTATAACTGTGGTGGTGAGGGACACATTGCAAGGAACTGCACATCTCCAAAACGTCCACAGAATGCTGATTACTTCAGAGATAAGATGCTGCTTGTACAAGCTCAGGATAATGGTGCTGCTTTGGATGAAGAGGAATTGTTGTTTCTTGCTGAGGGCAATGCCAAGACCTATGATGCAGATGTGGATGAGCAGCCTATTCAGGAGATAGGTCACAATCATCAGAATGCCTTTCAAGTCGCTGATTATGATGCATACGACTCTGATGTGGATGATGGACCTACTACACACACAACTTTTATGGCTAGCAGTTCTCCAATGGTTTCTCCCAAGGTCTCATCTTCACCACAAGCTGGCTCATCCAAAGACAAACTCATCTCAGAGGTATTAAAACTATACGATGATGCTAATGTACAAAAGATGCATGACAAAGTACAATTAACTGAAACTATTGAATCAAATATTGAAAATATGGGTAATATCAATGTTGTCCCATATGATCAATATGTGAAACAAAGTGAAAGTGAAGTTGTACCAAGTGATGCATCTTCTGCAGTCAACAATGACTATATTTTTTATGAATACACTGCATGTGCCCCTGATGATTATGTAATTTCTGAACTAAATGCCTATAAAGAACGTGTTGCTATTTATGAACAACGTGCAAAATTTGAGTTGACCACTCGTGAGCAGGAAATGGATGACCAAGTGCGTACAATCATTAGAAAAAGTAATTTTCGAGAAGAAGTATTAAAACAAGAGTTAAATTCCTTGCAAGAAAAGCTTTCTAAAACTGCTAAGCAAAAACAAGAACTTCAAGAAAATGTGAAAATGCTTAAGCAAGAATTTAATGCAAAGGAATCAAAACTCTTGAAAGATTTTTCTAATCTGAAAACTTTGAAAAACAAACTTGAAAACAAGTTGTACATACAAGGGAACACCATTCAGACTGCTCACATGATCACTAAGCATAGAGTCTTAAGCGATAAGCATAGCATTCCCCTTGTTGAGTAACCAAATCCAGAGGTCATTAAAAGGGCTAGAAATGCTCATAAGGTTCTTTATGATGGCAATGAAATCCTTAAACCTAGACAGAAACCTAGTTGCGTTGAGTGCACTGAGGAAGATAAGAAATCAGATGAAGTCACTAGGGAAAAGATGAACAAGGAATTAGATGATCCTAAATGTAAAGAGAAGAAAATAAAGATCACACCCCATGATTACAAGAAGGAAAACTGGATTTCCTTGAACATGCTTAAGCCTTAGACATTGTTGACTTCCGAACAAGTTTTTTGGAAAATGGATTTAGATAAGCAGAAAGCTGAAAATATTGTTGAAACAAACCCTCCCCTTTGGAAAATGCCTAGAGCGACTGTGTATCCTCCTAATACACCAATGCATCTTGTTCCTAGAACAATTGCCACTAAAAGCAAGACCTTAATTAGCCAATATGTTATCTTTCAACTATTTGTTGATTTTGAGAAAACTTGCAAGAAAAGGATCACACCCACTGGTATAACTGAAGGAGAAAGGGGTTTTAAGCAAATGAAAGAATGCTATTTAACTGAGTTCATGCCTTTCTTTAAACTTCTAAAAGATCACTTTGAGAGTCTTAAAAAGGGGATAGATACTGATATTAAGGGAATGGAAAAGGAATTTGATGCAATGATAGTTGAGGTTAGTGACTATGAGCGAGCACTAAAATATAATGAGATTGAGAGGAAGAACTTGCATACACTAAATGAGAACCTGATTTCTGAATGTATTGCTCAAGATGTGTTCTACACTGCTACTAACTGTTCTATTACTGCTTCTCGATTCCATGAACTGTCTGTTGCTTTGAAAGTCTCCCATGATCGTGTCATTGAGCTTGAAAAATCTAATTATGAACTAAATGAGAAAATTGAACTGGATGATCACGACAATTTGGTTAAACATTTTTCTAAACTAGAAGTTGAGCATTTTAATTTACAACTAAAATATCAACATCTTAAAGAAAATGTCAAAACTTCAAATATCAAGACATCCTCGGATGCTCCAGAGTTTGATGCAGTTTTTCAAATTAACAAACATGATGAACAGATTCAAGCTCATTGCAACACGATCAAAAAGTTGAAAGCCCAAATCTCTCAATTAAAGGGTCAAACGAACAATGTGACTGGTCCGCAAATGCCTCCTCCTTTAGATTCTCAGAGTTCTCAAAACTTTCATCTTCAAAACTTAGTAAATTCTTTACAAAAGGAAAATGAGGTTCTTCTTGAAGAAAATGAAAAGGTTAAACGTCATTTCAACAAATTATTTGAATCTATAAAGGTCACTCGTAACAAAAATAACAAAACAGTAGCCTTGTTACAAAAAGAAATTGAGAATCTAAAGAGTCAGGTAAAAGGGAAGATGCCAATGACCAATGGAGAGAATGGTGTATCAAAGGTACATGTCTGTAATGAATATGCTTTGTCTGTGAAATATGTTCCTCCTCATCTTAGGAATAACAAACTTGCTATTCAAACATATTTCTCATACCTTAAGGACAGCTTAGAATGTCTCCGAGAGATTGTAGAAGTGGATAAGTTAGAGAAACCAGATGATAATGCAATTGGCCATGCATGCTTATATGCCAAACGATCTCAAGAACTTCTAGAATGCCTAATTACAATATGCCCTAAAACCTTAGGTGAGCAAGTCAATCCCTTGATACCGTTTTCTATGCCTAGTGCCAAGCATGCAAGTCATTCAATGCCAAATGTTCTGAATATGAACCCTAATGTGCCTTTAAGTAGTTCAGATTTCAAATCTGTTAGTGCTAAGAATGTGAACTCGAGTGTGCCCTCTAGGTGTTCAAATCCTTGCTATTCAAGTGTTAAAAAAGTTAATCTTAGTGTGCCTGCATGTAGCTCAGATCCCAGCACATCTAAACAGGTGAAGCAAATAGTAGCCAAACCAACTAATGTTCCCATTCCCTCTACAGGAGTAATCAGTGACATTAAAGCAAGCATGTCAAAGTCTCAAGACAATACAAGGAAGGACACGACCTCGCAAGCTAAGAATGTGCATTGGAAGAAAGTAGAAGACCTACCTAGGAACTTTAAGTTTGAGCCGAATAAAACGAATCGTGTTGATTCTAGTATTTGCCACAGGCGTACTGTAATTAATTCGAATTCTGATACTATTTGCAAACCTTGTATTGATGTCTGCTTGAATTCTGTTTCTAATCATGAATGTGGTGTTAATGTTTTGCCTGATGACGTTAATTGTCCAGTTAATATTGTTAATGCTAAAATTCATGCTAAGAAGGCTAAAAGGCAAAAACGAAAGAAAGTTAGAAAACAGTGGAAACCCACAGGAAGAACATTTAGTAAGATAGGCTATTATTGGATACCTGTTGGTCATAAGACTAATCAGACAATGCCCACTAGAAAATGGATGCCTACTGGTAGAACTATTCCCTTAGGAAGTGAGCACACTGTGAACAGGGCTAATACAGACACTAGTACTGCATCTATTCACAATGATTCCATTGCCTTAATTTCTGATATGAATGCTTCTATTTCTGATGTGGGTGTTCCAACCATTGTTACTAACCAAATGGAACCCATTCTTGCATGGGGATCCCAATTATCCAGTTATCCATTCTTTTCTATGTTCAACTGCAGATCGTTCAAATTGTTCTGTGGTACCTGGACTCAGGCTGTTCCAAGCATATGACTGGCGACCGGTCACGGCTCACGAACTTCGTGAGCAAATTCATAGGGACAGTTAGATTCGGGAATGATCATTTCGGTGCTATTATGGGTTATCGAGACTATGTTGTTGGCAAAAGTGTTATCTCCAGGGTTTACTATGTAGAAGGTCTTGGTCACAACTTGTTCTCTATTGGTCAATTCTGTGATTCTGATCTAGAAGTAGCCTTCAGAAAACATACCTGCTTCGTTAGAGAACTTGATGGTAAGGAACTTTTAAGAGGTTCACATGGTTCAAATCTATACACCATCTCTATCGAAGATATGATGAAGTCTTCTCCAATTTGCTTGTTGTTAAAGGCCTCTAAAACAAAGTCATGGTTATGGCATCGTCGTCTCAATCACTTGAACTTCGGTACCATCAATGATCTCTCCAGAAAGGACTTAGTTGTAGGTTTACCTAGACTCAAGTATGAAAAGGATCATCTTTGTTCAGCATGTCAATTGGGAAAAAGCAAGAAGTATGCCCATAAACCCAAACCCACTAACTCTGTCACAGAAGTTCTTCATACAATTCATATGGATTTACGTGGACCAATGAGAGTGCAGAATATATTTGGGAAGAAATATGTGTTAGTTGTGGTTGATGATTACTCTAGATTCACCTGGGTCAAGTTCTTAAGGACAAAGGATGAAACTCCTGATATCATCATCAAACTCATCAAACAGCTACAGGTTCGACTTAACAAAACAGTCAGAATAATCCGAACAGACAATGGAACTGAGTTTTCAACAAACAACTCAGTGAATTTTATGAAAGCGTTGGAATCAGCCATCAAAGAAGTGTTCCACGAACTCCTCAACAGAACAGTGTAGTTGAAAGACGAAATCGAACTCTTGTAGAAGCCGCTAGAACAATGCTGATTTACTCAAAGGTTCCAATGTTTCTCTGGGCTGAAGCTATTGCCACTGCATGCTACACACAAAATCGTTCCCTGATTCACACTGTTCATGGAAAAACTCCATATGAACTTGTCCACAACAGAAAACCTAATCTCTCTTTCCTTCGTGTGTTTGGTGCATTGTGTTATCCAACTAATGAGGGACAAGACTTAGGCAAACTTAGAGCTAAAGCAGACATTAGAGTATTTGTAGCGTATGCTTCAAACAAAAAGGGATACCAAATCTACAATAAAAGAACCCGAAATATCATGGAAACAATTCTCGTTACGTTTGATGAGCTGACCAGTCAAATGGCTCCTGGACAATCCAGTTCAGGACCTGCACTTCAAAACAGTCCCATTGGTTCATCCCTTGTTCCAAACTCTTATCAAGAAACTCCATATGTACCTCCATTTGAAGATGATTTAAAGAAATTGTTTGATCCTATGTTTGATGAGCTTTATGATCCAAGTACTAATGAGGTGTCGATTCCTACTAAAGAGGCTGCTCATATTCCTGTGAATGAAGTCAATCCCTCAGTCTCAATATCTTTAAGTTAAGAAGCGCCTGCTGCTGATCCTTCAGTCTCATCAACAAATCATCATTCTTCAAATGTACATCATGGAAATGTTTCTGGCATCAATGATGAAGTTAATCCGTTTGCTACTCCTGAAGATGCTCCATTTGAAAACATATTTGCTCCTGAATCATCATCAGAACCATCTTCTTCAGGAGACATCAACTCTGCTACCTCAGTCCCTCAACAACTACCACATGAACACCTCAGAAAATGGACTCACGATGATCCATTAGACAACATCATTGGAAATCCTTCTCGTCTGGTATCCACTCGTAAACAGCTTGCTACTGATGCCTTATGGTGCTTCTTTAACTCTGTAATCTCAAAAATCGAACCTAAAGATGTTAAAACTGCTATGAATGAAGACAGCTGGTTCAATGCCATGCAAGATGAAATTCATGAGTTTGATCGATTAGATGTATGGGAATTAGTACCAGCTCCAGATTGTGCTATGATCATTGCTCTTAAGTGGATCTTCAAAGTGAAGCTTGATGAGCATGGTGATGTTTTGAAAAATAAGGCTAGGTTAGTAGCTAAAGGTTATCGTCAAGAAGAAGGTATTGACTTTGAAGAATCTTTTGCTCCTGTTGCTCGAATCGAGGCAATCAGAATCTTTTTGGCTAATGCTGCTAGTAAGAACATGGTAGTCTATCAGATGGATGTGAAGACGGCATTTCTGAACAGAGATCTTAAAGAAGTCGTCTACGTCAGCCAACCTGAAGGATTTGTAAATCAAGAGCATCCTACTCACGTTTATCGTTTGAAGAAGGCTCTTTACGGTTTAAAGCAAGCTCCAAGGGCATGGTATGATACACTGTCAAAGTTTATTCTATCTACCGGATTTAGCAAAGGAGCAGTTGATCCAACATTGTTCACCAGGAAGTCAGGCAAACATTTAACTCATGTTCAAATTTATGTTGATTATATCATCTTTGCCTCGACTGACCCCGATGAGTGTGACCATTTTTCAAATGAAAAGAGTTCAAAATTTCAAATGTCAATGATGGGACAAATGTCATTTTTCTTGGGATTACAAATTTCACAAAGTCCCGGAGGCATTTTCATAAATCAATCTAAATATGCAACTGAGATATTAAAGAAATTTGGATTTGATTCAAGTGACCCTGTTGACACTCCCATGATTGATCGAACCAAACTAGATGAGGACCACTCAGGGATCATGATTGACCAAACGAAATATCGTAGTATGATTGGATCCCTGATGTACCTTACTGCTAGTAGACCAGACATCTTGTTCGCTGTTTGCATGTGTGCTAGATACCAGGCTAAGCCTACTAAAAAGCACCTTGAAGCGGTTAAACGGGTCTTTCGGTATCTCCAAGGAACCATCAATATGGGTCTTTGGTACCCGAAGGACACCGGTATGTTACTAACAGCCTATGCAGATGATGATCATGCAGGGTGTCAAGATACTCGTCGAAGTACATCTGGAGGTGCTCAGTTTTTGGGTGATAAGCTTGTGAGCTTGTCTTCAAAGAAGCAAATGAGTACTTATATTTCCTCTACAGAGGCTGAATACATAGCCATGTCATCTTGTTGTGCTCAAATCTTATGGATGAGATCTCAATTATCTGACTATGGCTTTGAATTCAACAAAATCCCTCTGTACTGTGACAATAAAAGTGCTATTGCTCTCTTGTGCAACAACGTTCAAC
Organism: Chrysanthemum seticuspe; assembly: GCA_019973895.1. NCBI lineage: Eukaryota > Viridiplantae > Streptophyta > Magnoliopsida > Asterales > Asteraceae > Chrysanthemum > Chrysanthemum seticuspe. The sequence goes on from BPTQ01000002.1 coordinate 26,053,483, forward strand.
ACTCAAGAGCAAAGCATATCGACATTCGACATCATTTCATCAGGGAACAAGTGGAAAAAGGTGTGGTGGAACTCTATTTTATGAGGTCTGAATATCAGTTAGCAGACATCTTCACCAAAGCTCTTCCAAGAGAACGTTTTGAGTTCATACTTCCACGACTAGGCTTGAAAAGCCTTCAACCAGAAACACTCAAACATCTTCAGGAGGAAGACGAGGAGTAAAGGTCTATGCTCATCTATCTCTTGTATATATCTTTTCGAAAAACAAAATACAAAATTATAAAATCCTCAAAAATCAAATAGAAAAATATAAAACCTTCAAAATCCATAAAAATCTGAAGAAATTCGAAAATTCTTAAATATATATATATTCAATCTGTTATGTTTTCCTCGGTTCGATAATATCTACGGTCTTTGTGCTGTCATTCAAAGAATGACACGGGACTTTAGATGTTGTTCGAATTCTTAAAAAAAAAAAAATTTTGAGAGAAAGAAAATAATGGTTTATTGTCATTTCAGGCAGTAACCCGCTTTTCAAAGAAAGAACAGAGCCATGCTTTTTCATGTTTTTCAAAATTTGAGAATTTGTTTGAACATTCATCAAAAGCCTTCCTATCAACCAAATTCCATGCTCTGATTCTATTAACATGTTATCTGCTGAAATCAAATTGTTTTGGAAAATAACTCGGACTTTATTTTTGATAATCATCTGGACTTATTTGTCAAAATATCAATCTCTCAATCAACAACCTATGTCATTGATTGAGGGGGAGAATAATTTCAATTAAATTAAAAAGTTATTTGGCATTAAATTGTTTTCAAAAGATATTCATGCATGTTTTACCAATGGAGTTTAAAGTCTTTAAATCCGATCCTTATCAGTTAAAACGCTTTCATAATCAAGTCACAATTCCCCTTAAAAGCTTTCAAAATCAATTTAAATCAATAAGAGATCACAAATCTCAAATGATTTGATAATTGTGATCGGGGGAGAATGTGTGATTCAAATTGGATTTAAACTGATAATTCGGTAAATGGTTTTATAAGGATGTACATGCTATCCTTCCCACATGTGACAAACGATTTCAAATTTTCCATGCACATGTTGAGGGGGAGCATCTATCTTAAACCTATGATTTGAAACGTGATCACTTATCTCAATGTGCAGGTTCCCTCTAGTATGTGCAAAACTCTTTTCAAACCTCGAGGCACATATTGAGGGGGAGCAAAATTATGAAAATCTCATCCTTCCCCAAAATACTTTATCTACTTGTCTTGGTTAGGGAAGTGATGTTGATATCTTTTAGAAAATGGTAATCAAAGAAGTTAATTCTTTCTCTTGCCTCCATGTGCAAAATGATTTCAAATATTTGATGCACATGTTGAGGGGGAGTTCTCGTTCTAAAAATATCAAAAACAATTCATGTACAAAATGTTTTGATAATATATCACAAGTATCTGGATTGATTTTCAAATGGTTTTTCAATTGGTTCCAATGGCAGATGAACAATACCAAATAGACCGACCAACTTTACTTTATGTACGGTGATATAAGGATGATAAGGTTAGGTATTGGTTCCCATGATCCGCCATAACCGGAGGGATCTACCCAGGGACAATCCACTAATTAGTGTAGAAGTCCTTAGGTATGATGATAAAAGGAGAAAAGTGAGATATGGGAAGAGTGCGGACTGAGACAGAGCAAGTACTAGAACAAACCCAACAAGGTTCTTGCTATGAAGTCTAGGTAAGCACTGAAGGGGTTGAAGAATTAAAAAGAATTGAATGAGAAAAGGGTGAAAACAAATAGCCCTCCATTTATTCAACCTTAGGGCAGAAACCGGGTTCAATTCATATGCTACTGATGGTAACATCGGTATTGAAGACAAGACGTCATGGACCCAGTGACGCACTGCACTTCAACTTTCCAAACCACTAAAGTTCCTCTTAAAAGGACTTGTTTCATTCTCACGGGGAACCGACATTATCTACCGACTTTCTCTTAGAAATTGTTGATATTGAAGAAGGAGACCCTCTCCCTAGTCTCCGGCACAGGATCCAAATATGCACAAATTGAGTCTAGAGCCACGAGATCATCAATAAATCTCATTAGGACACTTTCAATGAAGACTCTCTGTTTCACACAATGTGGAAACAGAGATTATATCTTGAGTCCTACGCATTATCCTTGTGGTTTTGCCAAAACATCCGAGTGATATGTGAACATATTCACAGTGAAGATGGAAAACCTTCTGGAGCCAACATCAAACAAGCTCCTGGTAGGTGGCATGTGAGATCTTTTATATAGATCAACCATGTGACAACTGAACAGAAACAATGGGGCGATTCAATCTTTTGAATCAATCCTAGTTCAGGTTATGGATTGACGGATACCTTTGATAAACCAGTCTTTGTGCTCAAAAAAACTCTTTTCTTTTGCACATCGACCGTGTACTAATTTTTCAAATCAAAAGGTGTTTTTATGATTGATAAGTGATTTTCTATAAAACCTTCGTTGTATTGCAAAAACAATTTCTATTGAGCAATACACGATTGCTTTTCAAATCTCTTTTCATCAATCAGTGGACTTAAATTCGCTGGTTCACTCACTCCGTGTTGTCTTCTTTGAGACGTTCCGGTTTGAGAACAGCTAGAGCAGCTGCGAAACCCTGTCAAGGAAATTCTTTGGAATTATACCTGATCACAGGCAGTACATGTACTGATCAACGGGGAACCGTGGGCCGTGTACCTCAATTCAACGAAAGTGGTTAAAGACACTTTCGTACCCTTTATTGCTAACTGTTGTATGCAGGAACGCCCGACGTTTGCAGCTGATCAGGATGATGCGGTCAATCCTTAGCCGCATGCTCACACTACACATTCATCTCAAAAGAAATCATGATCTGTGCTTCAATGACTCTGATATTTTCACTCCATGCTTCTGCTACGCTGCTGCCAATATCATGAATTATCTAAAGCTTCCGCTACTCTGATAAGAAGATACCATGATCCAGAATGTGAGCATGTCGGTCCGAATGTCACAACATCACAAAATTCTAACACCACAATGGATGTCTCAGAGATTTTTCATAGCTGATGATCTCAAAAGCTAGCTCAAAATTATTATCACGTGGATCAGTAAAAGACCTCCACCTGGAGTAACCAAACATGCAATGAGAAGAATCATTGACTACGAGTGATAAGGTTTTAAAAGGTACCATTTTGAGAGGTCGTTTTAGTCCTTATTTGATCACTTTTGTATCCGTTATTGCTTAATATCGTTCCTTTCACTTTTTAGGTCTCGTGAAGGCAAAATGCTGGAATGGCACTTATTTGGACGAAAAGGCGCGAATATATGAAGAAAATGGCCAAAGTCAAAATCAAGACACTCACAGTTGCTGAAAATAGAAGGCGACGGCGTCAGGTGCTAATGGCGACGCCGTCCCAAAATTGTTGTGACGGTCTAGAACCCAAAACTCGTATTTTCAAGCGACGACGTCCAGTTGTAAAAGAGTAGGCCGTCGCTACTCAGACGGCCTAGATGCAATCCAGACGACGTCAGAAGCTGAAGAGGACGGCGTCACGGACATAAGGTGACGCCGTCACAAGGTTAACGTGGCCAAGACGAAACCCTAATGACGGCGACATGACGGCGTCACGAAACATAAGGTGACGCCGTCGCATATGTAATCTTATATATAGAATCTGAATTTTTCAGTTTTAGGAGAGTCTTTTTGGAGTGAAAACCTAAAACTGAACCTAAGGTGTCTTGTACAGTATTTTAGGGTTTTAAACCCTATCTTACATCAAGATAAGTCTTTACTTCATTAATTCAATTATGTCTTTGATTATTTGTGTGTATGCTTGCATGTTCTCCATGTCCGGCTAATTTATTTGTGTGTTTGCTTAGGAAGTATGAAACTTAATTATTGAATATTGATTGGTTGTTTCTTATCTTAGTTGATATATGATCTAGTAATGCGATAGGTCATTCGTTGTGTACTTAATGCTTGATTCATCTTTGTGAACCTTAGAATATAATTACCTGAGTAGTTGTAGGCTAAACCATCCAAAGAGTGCCTTAGAGTAAGAGTTTATCATCCCTAGTGGGTTTGTAGACGAGACCCTTTGGTAAGTTCAAAGAGTTAGGGAGAAACGCATACCCTACAACTTTAGACACACAACGCAACTAAGAATAAAGACGTGACAACTCAACCATCAATAGGAGATAATTAAGGAGTAGTACAACCTAAGTAAACACATCTTTAAACTATCATACGAGCACACATTAATTAGACATAGACTCCCACAATCCTAGTTTAGATAATTAGATAATAGTAGAGTAATCGGTAGAAATACCAACCCCCCAAATCCAATACCCGAGATTCGTACCTTTCCATTTCATAAAATATAAAAAGATAAAAAAATAATCTTCCTCAACCTTAACCTTAGCGTAGTAACTCCTTACTAGCATTCCTATTCCCCTAGAGAACGATATCAATACCCGTGGCTTACCCTAATTACTACACTACAACGATTAGGTTCACTGCCTAGGGTGTTATAAAACTTGCTCGAAGAAAAGGAAGTTTCCTTGACCCCGAACGACGCGTGTAGCGTTATCAAGTTTTTGGCGCCGCTGCCGGGGAATAGAATAGCTAGTTAGTAGTCCACCTCGTTTAGGTTCTTTACTTGATTCCTATCAAGTAAACTTTTTTTTCTCATTTTTAGCTTTCTCTTAGTCTATCCCCCTTCTTCGTGACCTTTGTTCGTAACCCCATCACTTTTCATCATGGAAGGTGATAACCAACCACCACTTGATAACCCAACACAAAAAATTTCAATGTCACTAAAAACCAACCCAATAACCAACATAACCGTCAAAGCCGTTATGTGAGTAGAAACACCGACCTTCAGGATTTGCAGAAAATATTCGATAGTACAATTAGGGAAGCTGTTGAGAAAGTAGTCAGCGCTGCTATAGTTAGCTCTATGATTAGCAGTAATTCGGAAAATGGCATGATAAACAACAACGTGGATGTGGAAAATAGTGCTTACTTCAATATTTACCCCACTAAGGAAGAGGTTGCGTACCATCAATATATAATCGATAATCCACGATCACCTATCATTAGGATATGCCCAAAGATTAGGAGGGGAAATCCCTGGAACCTAAAAATCCCTTGTATGATCGGATATAAGAGTGTCGACCACGCTTACATAGATACGGAATCCCCCATCAGTGTAATGTCATCTGCTGTCTACAATGATATTATGAATGAGCGACACAATATTAGGAGAGACCCTAAGTATCCGGGAGGAGTTTGCAACTTTGTGGGAAGAGTCAAGGACGTGCATGTCTTTATAGGAAATTTCACCTACCTAGTTGATTTTATGGTCCTAGAAGATGTAGGATGCGTCATTGACTATAGCTTATCCCAAGTAGTGCTAGGGAAACCGTTTGTTGAAACATCTAGAATGAGCCATAACAAGCATGATGGAACGGTTAGGTTCAAGGAAGGAACCGATGAGATCACCTATAGGATGCCTTGGAAAACAACTGAGTATGGCCACTTGTCCATTTATGATCGAGACAACATCAAAGCTTTTGAGGACAAAAGTAAGGAAGATGTTGAAAAAGGTTATAAATTCATGTGGGAAAGAAGGAGGCATTATTATAAGGATTGCTTGACTTTAGGGCCTAGGTATAGAGTCGATGAAGATTTTGTCAACATGATAGAATTCTCATTGAGGATGCATGAGGAAACGTAGAAGCACGACTATGAGTCTAGCTACAAGACTCTTAAATAAAGAAAAGCGCTTCGTGGGAGGCAACCCATGCTTAATTGTTTGCTTGTTAGTGTCATATATCTTTTATTAATTGCTTATCCTCATGTTTGAATTTGTAAAAATGCTTTATTTTGCTTTTAACCTCGTCTTAATTGCATATAAAGGTATTTTACATAAGGGATAAGTGTAGGGAGGATTACACACGTTTTCAAAAGAAACGTAAACATGAGAATTACAATTAACTAAAAGATATTTATGTTTGTTTGTTCGAGTCAAATGCTTGTATCGAGTCATAATGGATGTTTTGCAGAAATTTTTCCAGATTCTAAAGATGTAAATTTTCCAGAATTTTTTCCAGAAAATCGCAGACCAGTTTTTGTCAGGATAACCTGACGGCGTCAGGATTGCAACCTGACGGCGTCAGGAAGGAGTAAAAAAATCAGATTACTTTTTTCTCGTTTTCTGAGCTACTTATAAATTTTTGGAATTTTCCAGGTCTTAATTTTCTTAGAAATTCTGTAAACATCCATTCCACAAGCATTATATCCTAGTTTAAATCGAGTCTTATATATATTATTACCGCCGATTTTATGCGAAGGTTTCGTTTGTTTTCTTCAAGTGTGCAGGTTTAGTTTGTCAAGAAGAAGTTACATAAGATTGGAAGGAGCTTTTCACGCAATAATTCTTCTTGAAAAGGATTTAACCACCACTTTACACGGATCCTACCGAGCTAATCAGGGGAGTATTAGTTTTTTTTTGTTTTAAATTACCTTCTATTATCATAACTTTGATACTTTCGGGGAACATTGGGGACAATGTTCAGTTTAAGTGTAGGGAGGGAAAATAAAACGGGAACTTTGAAACTATGCTTATCCTTGATTATTTGCTTTGTCCAATTGTGATTGTGTAATAAACCATAAGAAAATGTCGGTTAGGGTAATTTTGGCACCAAATTTAAAATTTTTTATGACATATAGGAGTGGGCCATTAGTCTTAACAAAAGCGTCTCACGGATAGGAAGTTATATGACTAGCACAAAAACCCTTTACCACCCAAATTCCACCAAAATGTAAGGATCACCCTTAGACTAGTAGGAATTAAAGCATTCATCTTCAATGCTTAGAGTGTGAACCGGTAGTATATTAGATTCTAGAACTTGTTTTGTGATGCATTTCGAGATCGCAAGTGAGGCTACACTTGTGTAGTTAGGAATAACTAAATGATAAGAGGCATTAGGATAACCCTTGTTTGATACCTGTAATATAATTACTTCTTCCATATCGGTTGAGTAATTCCCCACACCCTTTGCGTTGTACTCATCTTTAGTACACGATACCCCTAGTTAACTCCTCAGAGCCTATCCTTTTCGCGGTTCTCGTGATGTCTCGGTTTTTCCGGAATATCAATGAAGAGCATTGTTTACACCCCACCCCCAAATATACACCCAAATCGCCTTAGCCTACCCCTTATGCACTCACTTTTAGTGCAAATGTTTGTTATCACCCTAAACCCTTAGTTCAATTATCTAGTTGCTTGCATAAGTTGCTAAGTCGAGTCATATCTTTTGTATACGGTTTTGGGACGATTGGGATTCATGGGAAAAGTTAAAGTTTATGAAATGACGGGAAGGGAACGTTAATTCAAATTCCCTTTGTTTGCATAATAATGTACCCCAAGTGTTTTGATCTTTTCAATTCGGGTCAAATTAGTGTTAGAGTAATAAAAACTCAAGTGTAGGGATATGCCTATAAATCCCTAGTATTTTGATGTTATCATAAAGGATGGTAGAGTAAAAGTGTATGAAAAAAAAAAAAAAAAAAAAAAAAAAAAAAAAAAAAAAAAAAAAAGCATACGGGCTACCATCCTACATCTATCCTTTAAATTTTTGTTTGTTTATTTCAGTTATCTAGAGTTTAGAGTGTCGAGTCTTGGCTTAGCAACGCCATTCTTCATATGCAATTAACATAGAGATTTTTGACTTGCCACCACGAAATAGCCTATCCCACCAAACCCTTGTTTCCCTACCGTAAGCCTAACATTACAACCCTTTAAAAGACCTCTTTGATAGTCTTTCCTAGGTACTTACGCCAAATCAATGAAGGTTTGATCTATTCTCAAGCCTATGGTAATCTATGTACTAGGACCGGTTAATGAGTGTTTATCTTCCATTTCCTATTTGTTATATTTCATATATATACACCCCAGAGAGATGTGAGTATCCAAACACCCCATGTGAGGTGCTAGTATGTAATTTCCGTGCTTGTTATGACTTTTGCGGGGCTTATATGTGTTGTGGACCGTTTTGAATTAATGCTTCATGACCCCTAACTTATAAATTAATTGGCTAAAAGCACATTTGCTTGAGGACAAACAAATAACAAGTGTAGGGATATTTGATAAGGTTTTAAAAGGTACCATTTTGAGGGGTCGTTTTAGTCCTTATTTGATCACTTTTGTATCCGTTATTGCTTAATATCGTTCCTTTTCACTTTTTAGGTCTCGTGAAGGCAAAATGCTGGAATGGCACTTATTTGGACGAAAAGGCGCGAATATATGAAGAAAATGGCGAAAGTCAAAATCGAGACACTCACAGTTGCTGAAAATAGAAGGCGACGGCGTTAGGTGCTAATGGCGACGCCGTCCCAAAATTGTTGTGACGGTCCAGAACGCAAAACTCGTATTTTCAAGCGATGACGTCCAGTTGTAAAAGAGTAGGCCGTCGCTACTCAGACGGCCTAGATGCAATCCAGACGACGTCAGAAGCTGAAGAGGACGGCGTCACGGACATAAGGTGACGCCGTCGCAAGGTTAACGTGGCCAAGACGAAACCCTAATGACGGCGACACGACGGTGTCACGAAACATAAGGTGACGCCGTCGCATATGTAATCTTATATATAGAATCCGAATTTTTCAGTTTTAGGAGAGTCTTTTTGGAGTGAAAACCTAAAACCGAACCTAAGGTGTCTTGTACAGTATTTTAGGATTTTAAACCCTATCTTACATCAAGATAAGTCTTTACTTCATTAATTCAATTATGTCTTTGATTATTTGTGTGTATGCTTGCATGTTCTCCATGTCTGGCTAATTTATTTGTGTGTTTGCTTAGGAAGTATGAAACTTAATTATTGAATATTGATTGGTTGTTTCTTATCTTAGTTGATATATGATCTAGTAATGCGATAGGTCATTCGTTGTGTACTTAATGCTTGATTCATCTTTGTGAACCTTAGAATATAATTACCTGAGTAGTTGTAGGCTAAACCATCCAAAGAGTGCCTTAGAGTAAGAGTTTATCATCCCTAGTGGGTTTGTTGACGAGACCCTTTGGTAAGTTCAAAGAGTTAGGGAGAAACGCATACCCTACAACTTTAGACACACAACGCAACTAAGAATAAAGACGTGACAACTCAACCATCAATAGGAGATAATTAAGGAGTAGTACAACCTAAGTAAACACATCTTTAAACTATCATACGAGCACACATTAATTAGACATAGACTCCCACAATCCTAGTTTAGATAATTAGATAATAGTAGAGTAATCGGTAGAAATACCAACCCCCCAAATCCAATACCCGAGATTCGTACCTTTCCATTTCATAAAATATAAAAAGATAAAAAAATAATCTTCCTGAACCTTAACCTTAGCGTAGTAACTCCTTACTAGCATTCCTATTCCCCTAGAGAACGATATCAATACCCGTGGCTTAACCTAATTACTACACTACAACGATTAGGTTTACTGCCTAGGGTGTTATAAAACTTGCTCGAAGAAAAGGAAGTTTCCTTGACCCCGAACGACGCGTGTAGCGTTATTAACTAGCTTCGGAGCAAAGTACTACATCAAGAATACAAGAACAATTGTTAATGAAATATCTGTTTGTATTCAATGTAATTTTAGTATATGTTTGAGGTGACCTCCCATAGGGGAGATTGTTAGGAATTAGAAATTCCAGGTACTAAAGAGTCGGTCACCTCAAGTATATGTAATCGTTAGAAAGCTCGTAGTCGTAGTTATTTTAAGTTAAGTAGTATTTAGTTAAGTAACACCGTGGAGGACGGACGAGTCTTTACCCACTGTATGCCTGATCCACAGCCCGTTGTGTGGCGTTTTATGTAAGACTATAAATACTCTCTACCTCCCAAGGTAGAGAGTTGGAGCTCATAATAATATTTTCTTTCTCTCACTATAGTTCCCAACTCTCTTCCTTCTCTCACTAGAACTTTCTCTCTCTAACATTTTTATACGCCTACTTTGATCATGGTTTAGAGTGTTTGTGAAATCCAATATCTAACACGTATTCTATTTGTTTCGTTAAAATGATTTTACGTTTGTTATCGACAAAACATTAGAAGATCGTAAAATATAAATAAAAGTTTTTACGGCTTATTTGTATTAACAAAATTCACTTTTAAGAGCATCATATTTAGCATTACAACCAAAAATAAAATTTTGTACCTGAGACATTGCAAACTGATCTGCAGTTTCAGTAATCAATCCAACATGAGGATTTTCATCCTGAGCATCATCCACATGATCATCCCAGTCAATCCTTGACTCCAGAGACAACAAGGTTGTAGGTTTCACCTCCTTAGCTTCTTTGAGCTTGTATATATTATACTTCCTTCTGTTACCTCCCTTCTTGTCTGGACATTCTCTAGCAAAGTGACCAAGTTGGTTGCATTCAAAGCACCTGATCTTCTTCCTTTCAAACCTGGCTGATTCTCTTCCCTTTTAGCCAAACTTCCTCCCAGATCCCTTCTCAAACTTATCGACTTTCACAGCAAGCATGGCCCTCTGCCATTTGAGATCCATTTCCTCCAAATCCCATTTATCCACTTGTTCGAAATCTTCATAGTCCAACTGCTGTTGGTCTTCAGTTTCAGCAACAAAAGAGTGAAGCACATCCTCCATCACAGAATTGGACTGTGATTTTCTTGTAGAAGAAGTGTGTGTTCTGGTTGCTGCTGATGAGGAAGTGGGACTCTCAGCATAAGACACCATTGTGTTAGCACTGGTAGCACTAACAAAATCTGAGTGTGTTGGAGTTGGAGAATAAGATGAATGACCCTTGATATCAATTTCAAGAGATCTAAGCTTATAGTATAAGTCATCAAAGCTTAAGTAGTCAAGGCCTCCCTTAGCCTTGAGTGTGAGAGAAACCTGCCTCCAGGAAGAAGGTAAAGCACGTAGGAACTTGAGATTGCATTCCTCATTGTCAGGTTTGGACTTCATTTGATTTAGCTGGCTCAGGATTTTCTGAAACCTATCATACCCCTTTTGTATGCCTTCATCTTAAGAAATTGAGAACTCCTGAAAGCTCTGCTTAAGCATTGACTTCCTCATCTTTTTAGACTCCTCGTTACCTCCAAACCTTGCTTTTATTGCTCTCCAAATTTCTCTTGCATCATCCAGATGATAAAAGTTACTCATATGCACATCTAGAAGAGCTTGAAGCAAGGTAGTCCTTGCTTTGGTTTCCCTCTGAAGTGCAATCTGTTCTGCATTAGTTGTTGCTGGAAGAATTATCACATTCCCATCAGCATCTCTTCCAGTAGCCTTCTTGTTGTTGCCTTTTAGAACAATGTTCCAGAGATGGATGTCATTGTTGGAGATATAATTATCCATCTTCATGGCCCATATGTCATATTTGTCCTTCTTCAGGTAGGGAAATTTTGCATTTGTGTTGGACATGGTGGTAACCACCTACTGAATAGTAGACTGAGTGTTTGATGGATCAGGCTGTTCATCATTTTTAGAATCTGAATGTTTTGATGATGTCATTGTTATGGTTTTGAGAAAGAGAGTAAGACTGTCTTCTAAGAAAGATTCTCACCAGGCTCTGATACCACTTGTTGGGTTTAGTCCCAGATAGATCTTATGAGCCTTAGAGAAAGTATAGTTAACCTGTGTAATCACAAGAAAAATAAAGAGAACCTTTACTAGAATTATGTTTACGTGGAATATAAACACAATACTCAAGAAGACAATAAACACTAAATACTTGATCCTCTATGGATCTATATTAATTAACTAACAATGTTGTTGAAAAACTTACATCAACCCTAGCAGCTAGTTTCTTTTATAGTACAAGAAACCCTAATGTTGCAGCTTACTAATCACGTAAAAGATATGCACTATCTATTCCTAATTTAACTCATACATATCGTAACTAAATAACTAATAATATAGAAACTACATATCCGCAGTAACATGATAACTATCCATGGCAACTGCACTATCCACAAGAACCATACTATTAGCAAAAACAAATAAAGCTATCAGCAGGATCCTTTATCAGCAGGAACCCAATGTTACATAATTCCTAACACAAAACATACCCGGATTTATATGGATTCCTAAAATCATTAACATGTGTGTTTCAAATGTAACTATAATGGAACCCTCTAACTCTTCGGGTTCCAACTCTACTTCTATTCCACATGTGTCATCTGTGTGTAATGCAGGTGATACAGATCATCCTTTGGATTGTTGATAGCGGATGTTCCCGGCACATGACAGGAAATCTCAAACTATTGCCAAACTTTGTCTCAAGGCTCATCGGCACTGTCAGGTTCGGGAATGATCACTTCGCCGCTATCATGGTCTACGAAGATTACATCAATGGGAACATCGAAATTAGCAGGGTTTATTATGTTGAAGGTCTTGGTCACAATATCTTTTCAGTCGGTCAGTTTTGTGGTGGAGATTTGGAAGTTACTTTTAGGGAGAAAACTTGTTTCATCCGTGATGTACAAGGAAACGATCTTATGTCTGGAAAACGAACATCAAGCCTTTACACAATCTTAATGCAAGACATGATTGCTTCATCTCCCATCTGTCTACTTTCTAAGGCAACATCTACAAAATCTTGGCTATGGCATCGACGTCTTTCACACTTGAACTTTCAAACCATAACCAATCTTGCACGACACAAACTATGTTAGGATTTAGTAAATCAAGTTATCAAAGTGTCGGTCACCTCAAGTATATGTAATCGTTAGAAAGCTCGTATTCGTAGTTATTTAATGTTATGTAGTATTTAGTTAAGTAACACCGTGGAGGACGGACGGGTCTTTACCCACTGTATGCCTGATTCACAGCCCATAGGTGGCGATTTTTGTAAGACTATAAATACTCTCTACCTCCTAAGGTAGAGAGTTGGAGCTCATAATAAGATTTTCACTTTCTCTCACTAAGTTCCCAAACCTCTAACTCTTTCTCTCTCTAAAACCTCTTTGTGTACGCCTATATTGATTATGGTTTAATGTGTTTGTGAAATCCATTATGTTACAAATGGTATCAAGAGCCATGGTTTGATCATCTCTCTTACATATCCTTGGATTTCTAGTGGTTTTAGATGGTTTTTGAGTTTGAAAAAGTTTAGTGGTTTTTGCATCATTTGGATCATTTCTTGTGTTAAAGTTTGAATTTTGGGTGTACTTTTGTGTTTAGAATCATTGTAAGTGCCTGGGTTTTGATTTGGAAAGCTTGAATCACTGTGGTTGGGCTTGTTTTGGATTGAAAAGTGTGTTTTTGAAGTTTTTCAAGTTAGCGACTTGAGTCTCGGTGTTAAATTCTTCGTAGCGACTTGCTTCAGTAATAGTTAGCGAGTTATGGTGTTGGTTGTTAGCGACTTGAGCCTAGCGACTTGTCTATTGAGATAAGCCGACAAACAGTACAAGTTAGTGGATTCTCCACTATGGCTAGCGACTTGGTGAGATTAGCGACTTGCTTTCATTATTGTTAGCGACTTGTACTTATTGTTCTCAGCAACTTGATATTAGCGACTTGGATCTTAGCGAGTTGTTCTTTAGCAACTTGACTGTTTAGCAATTCGGTATTATAACGACTTGTATCCAGCGACTTGGTTCTTAGCGACTTGGGATTAGCGACTTGATTCATAGCAACTTGAAGTCTAGCGAGTTGCTACTTAGCGACTTGGTGCTTAGCGACTTGGTTCAAGGATTCTTAGTAACTTGGTTGATCTTTTGTTTCTAATACGGTTTTCTCTTGATTTAGTAAAATCCCGTGAAAGAATCTATTTCCCGGTTTAATCATAGAGTTATAAAATCCCGTGAAATCTGTAAACATGTCTACCAACGTACCTGCAATCAGCTCCACTATTGCTGAGGATGTTCAAGCAGCTGGTTCAGATACTCGTCCACCTATGCTAGACAGAACTGACTACGACTCTTGGGCTCAACGAATCAGATTGTACTGTCTTGGAAAGGAAAATGGGGTCAACATTCTCAAATCAATTGATGAAGGACCTTATCAGATTGAGACTACAAGAGACATAATTTATACTGCTGCAGATGGAACCATGATCTTTGGATTGGATTGACCAAAGACGTATGATGAGCTCAGTGATAAGGAGAAAAAGAGATTCGATGCTGATATCAGGGCTTCAAACATTATACTTCAGGGTCTTCCAAAAGACATCTACAAGCTTATCAATCACAACACTGAAGCCAAGGCTGTTTGGGACAATGTCAAGATGCTTCTCTCAGGTTCTGAATTAACTAAGGAAGACAGAGAATCACAGCTGTATGATGAATTTGAGCACTTCAAGATGAAACCAGAAGTGAGTATCTATGAATACTACGTAAGATTCCACAAGCTTGTAAATAATATGAGGAATATCAAAATGACCATGCCAAACATTCAGTTGAACTCAAAGTTTGTGAACAACATGAATCCCGAATGGCACAAGTTTGTCATGTTGGGAATTATGTGTAACAGTGGATTCTGCTGAAGTGAAAACGTGCATCTACTAAAATACTGAAGCAACGATTCTGCTGAAGTAGCGAAGCAGTGTTCCTGCTGAAGTGTCACCGTGATTCTGCTGAAGTAGTGAATCCACGTAGGATCTGCATGCGCTGTATTATTTATATGCTAACCCATCTTTATTCTTGAGCTGTCCGAGGTTAGCATGGGTATTATTGTATTGCTCAAGGTGAGCATGGGATTGTTTAGAGTTTACCCATAATATGTATGGGTTAAAACAAATGTTTAGTTGCATGCTTAGATGTTTTTCCTAGAAATAGTTTAGAGTTCCTTGTCTATAAAAGGGACGATATAGTTTGTATTAGACATAACTTCCGAAAGTAGAAAAACACATTGTTTCAGTTAATATAGATCCATAGAGGATCATAGTGTTCTTAGTTATTATTGCATCTATTTATATTCTGCTAAAGAATACATTTTATAGAGATTTTCTTTTAGTGTACTTGTGATTACATAAGTATAACTAGCGATCCACGAGTGCTCATAAGATCTATCAAGGTCTTTGCTTCTAACAAGTGGTATCAGAGCCTCTGGAGAGTCTCTTCGATACTAAGAACAATATTTACCTTTCACCCATACAACCAAAACTACCTTTAACATGCCTAGAACCGATGATGAAGCCGAAGTCACCAACAACAATAACAACACCTCCATGCAACAACTCAGTCTCTCCAACAGTAATGCTAAGTTTCCTTATCTCAAGAAGGAAGAGTACGATTTGTGGACGATGAAGATGCAGAACTGGATCTCCAACATTGATTGGAATCTCTGGGAGATCGTGAAGAAGGGAAATAGTTTGAAGAGGGCTATCACAGACCCTGATGGTAATATTACCATTGCTCCTCCCAAATATGCTGAAGAGATACTGGCTGTGCAAAGAGAGCACAAAGTGAGAACTATCCTTCTTCAGGCTATACCTGAAGATCACTTGGGTGATTTTCACTACATGGTAGATGCAAAGGACATATTGATGGCGCTCAAAGCAAGGTTCGGTGGCAATGAGGAGTCCAGAAGAATGAGGAAGTCCATGTTGAAACAACAGTTTCAAGAGTTTCAAATCTCAGAACAAGAAGATATCCACAATGGATATGACAGGTTCCACAAGATTTTGAGTCAGCTGAATCAGCTGAATGCAAAACCAGATAATGAAGATTATAATTCAAAGTTCCTACGATCTTTACCTTCATCATGGTTACATGTAAGCATTGCCCTCAAGGCTAAAGGTGGGCTGGACATGCTCACTTTTGATGAACTATACAACAGACTTAAATCTCTTGAGCCTGATGTTAGAAGTCCCTTTCATGCGTCCACTCCTGGTCACACAGCCTTTGTTGGAGCCTGTCCCTCCAATATGATGATACATGCTCCAAGCCCAACTTACTTGCCAACATCATCTTCTTACACTCCCACTCCATAAAGCTCTCAAGCTAAAGCTAGCAGTGTGTTGGAAGATGTTCTTCATTCATTTGTTGCTGACTATGATAATCAGCAGCATCTTCTCTATGAAGATTTTGAACAACTGGACCCGCTTGATATGGAGGAGATGAAGTTGAAGTGGCAGGTGGCCATGCTTTTAGTGGATATCAAAAGGTTTGAACAGAAGTCTGGAAGGAAGTTTGGCTTGCAGGGAAGAGATCCAGCTCGCTTTGACAGAAGAAAAGTCAAGTGTTTCACTTGCCACTAGATGGGTCACTTCTCAAGGGAATGCAAGGATAGGAAGACTGGAAATGGAGCTAGATATACTTCCTATCAGCGGAATCAAAAGGAAGCTGGAACTTCAAAGACTGGAACTTCAGCAGCTCCTGTCACCATGGATGATCAGGTCAACTGGGCGATGCATGAACCAGTGAATGAGGAAGCTACTAATGCTAAGAATGCTGGATTGGTGGCTGGATGTACTTCAAAGGATAGGCATGATCAAATTGCCTTGATGGGCCTCTCTCAGGTACACAACTGTGTTTTTGGTTGTAGTGAACGATACAATGAACTTAAGGAAGCCTATGATATTTTGAAACCTAAATATAATGAATGCTATGTTGACAATGAAGCTTATAAACATGCTTTAAAAACATTAGAAAGACAAAAAGTGTGGTTTCAAAAGAATCAAATAGCTTATGATGAAAAAATAAGGGGGCTACGAATCGATTTAGGTTGTGCTACAATTGATTTAAAACGCACTGAAAAAGAAAAAGCTACTGTAGTCTCTGAAAACCTAGTGCTAAAAGAAAAACTAGATGAGGAAATAGCTAGACATAAACAATGGTTAATATCAGGTGACAATCTAGCTAGAGAGATCTATAGTAGTCAACCAGTGACCTCTACGATAGGTTTAGGTTTTCAAAAGTATGTAGGATTGGAAGCTAGGAATGATGGGCGTAAATCTACACCATCAGGCTTAACTAATTTTGTAAAAGAAGGTGAATTACATGTTGTCCCTGGACCTATTAGAGGGGAACACATGCCCATTGACCTGTCCATTCCTGTTGACTTTGATGGATCACACCATCTGTATGGCAAAAGGTCAAAAGACTTGCCAGACCCCGATTCTGCATCTAATGATTTTGTCTCTTGCTCTGACAGTGACAAATCTTCTGATGAAGGGTCTACCTCTTATGACAGTTGTGATTCAAGTGATAAGTCAGACCTACCCAAGACCTCACCTGAGCCTGCACCCAAGACTCCCTACAAGCCTTTAAGAGTTTCTGCTGAGGAATCATCTTCCAAACCAGTTTCCTCTGAAGACTTGTCTTTTAAGTCTTTGCATAATAATAATGTTAAAAACAATTCCTGTAATGTTTCTGATTTGAATGCTTCTACATGTACTAGAACTTCTTTTAATTTGAATAAATCTTCTAAAAAGAATACATGTTTTGTTTGTGGAAGCAAATTTCATTTGATTAAGGATTGTGATTTTTATGAGCAAAGAATGGGTGTATGTGCTAATCAACAGAAATCTAGACCAAAGTGGACTAATGTTAATGCTATACCACCTTATGTTCCACAAGCAACTTATGCTTCTCCTACCTTTCTTTGAAGAAACTCAGTTGCTAGACCATATGTGCAACCAACTAGTTCATATTTTAAACATGGTTATTGGCCTGGATATGTTGACTCTATGTATGTTGGGATGGGATATAGGGATACTGCTGTGAAGTCCTCAGCAGGTTGTTCTTGGACTAACAAGGGACCTAATTATCAATGGAGGACCAAGAACAATGGTGGATCCTCTAAATCTTCATGGCCTAAAACCTAATGATCCACAAGGCAGGTTCAAGTCAGTAATGACTTGAACCTCCATAGTGTACTAATTGTTTGTATATATTTTTGTTGTTGTTGTAGGATCATCCCCTTAAGCATAAGAATGTTGGCATAGTTGACAGTGGTTGTTCAAGAAGCATGTCAGGAAACAGAGATATGATGCATAATTTTGTACCCATTGAAGGAGGAGGAAATGTGACTTTTGGTGGAAGTGATGGTAGAATCACTGGGAAAGGCACCATCAAAACACCTCATCTGGACTTTGAGAATGTGTATTACATAAGGGAACTGTAGCACTTCAACTTGTTCTCAGTCTCACAAATTTGTGACACCAAGAACAAAGTACTCTTCTCTGAGAATGAATGTCTTATGCTGTCTAAAGACTTCAAACTCCCAGAAGATACATCTATTCTGCTAAGAGTTCCTCGTAGTCACAATCTATACACATTCAACCTCAATGAAGTTCAACCAGAAGGTGACCTTACGTGTTTGGTGGCTAAAGCATCCCTGGATGAGTCTACTAAATGGCATAGGAGGATGGCTCATGTGAACTTCAAGACAATAAACAAGCTCTCTAAACTGGGTCTTGTTGAAGGTCTTCCCTCCAATGTTTTCACCAATGATCATAATTGTGTTGCCTGCAAAAAGGAAAGAAACATAGAGCCTCATACAAAGCTGTCAATGATGTGAGCATTATTTCTGAACCTCTTCAGTTGCTGCATATGGATCTCTTTGGTCCAACTCAAGTCAGAAGCATTGATCACAAGTATTTTTGTCTGGTTATTACTGATGGCTATAGCAAATTCTGTTGGGTATTCTTTCTAAGGACTAAAGATGAAACATCTCAAGTTCTGAAAGACTTCATTACCCTTGTTGAAAACCAGTTGAACAAAAAGGTTAAAGGTATTCGGTGTAATAATGGGACAGAGTTCAAGAATGCTATTCTTATAGAACTCTATAGGTCTAAAGGAATAAAAAGGGACTATAGCACTTCGAGAACCCCACAACAAAATGGGGTAGCTGAAAGAAAGAATAGGACCCTTATAGAGGCTGCAAGATCAATGCTTGCTGATGACGTATAGTCTGGAGTCGAGTCATAAACCCGACTAGAGCCCCATACTCACAAGCCCGGCACGAACCGGGCCAATATCAATAAGAGTTTGGGCTCACGAAAGCCCAAGCCCAAATCTATTTACGGAATAGATATCCGATATCTTCTAAAATAAGAAGATAATCATTCCCAACCGACCTAGGCGGGATACGCCAAAGGTTGGGGCACACAGAACCAACAAGGATTCCGTGCGTATATAAAGGGAATCATACCCCTCGTTTAAGGTACGATCTCATAACCCTAAAACTCCTTAAACCCTAAACCGATTACTCACTCTCACGCCGGAGGATAATCGTAGGAGACAATCCCACGGTAAGCCTAACGGTGTCTCTTGTCTCTTAGTGCGCAGGTCTCAAGCAGCAATTCTCAATTGGTACGAGAACCGGAGCTCCAAACCAGGAACGCCCAACTTTTGTATCAACAAGTGGCGCCATCCGTGGGACCCTACACTAAGAACCAACACTAGAATGACAAAGCACGGTAATCAGCGATCGCAGTCAGACCTTATGGGAAAGAAGTCGCAAAGTGGACTAACTCCTAAGCAGACCTCTGGGACAACCAGCGCTGCTAAAAATAAGGGATCAGGCCAAGACTTGATCTTCCCTCTGGTGGAACCGCACTCGGGAACAACCCAAGCCACTACAACCACCATGAGTGGAGTAGACCCACTGCGCACCGTCTTTACTACTCCCTTCCAGTCGGTGCTAGAAACTGACCCGACAAAGGCACCAGACGCACCTGACCGAAATAAGGATGTAGTGCTAGAAACAAACAAACTTGCTCTCGAGGGGGTCGCACCAGAGCTAACACCAGAAGTTTTCATATCCCAGAACTACGAAACATTAACTGCCCTCATGCAAGAGGAAGAGAAGAAGAGATCAGGTCGGAACTTGAAAGCCCAACTCAATTTCGATTCTGAATACGAAACTTCCCCACTGCGCCATCAGAAAGAGAAGCGCGGGAGAGATAGCCGCCGACCCCCAGTATTCAACCAGATCGGGAGAAGAGTTGAGGAGGATGAGACATCTCACTCGCATCATCTGAGTGAGAATGATGAAGATGAAAAGCGTACCAATGTCCATACTAGACTTGGTAGCCGCAGAATCCAAGACAGATTGGGACGACACTATTCCCCAAGTGAAAGCCCTCCGAGTACAAACTCAGAGGACAGTCGGCGCAAGCGCCGAAAGAGGAAAAATTCATCCTCTGAAAGTTCCTCGGACAACGAGGATAGTGAAACTGGACACTGGAAGTCCAGAAACAGATATGATGACCAGGAGGATGAAGATATATCCCTCCCTTGGCGTCGCCAAAAGGTGGATGCGTTCACTCGGCGCATCAGTGACTTTTCAGAAAGCAAAAGAAGGCGCATGCCCGCCAACGTAAAGACCTACGATGGAACAGGTGACCCTGATGATCACCTCAAAATTTTTGAGTCAGCCGCGACAATTGAAAATTGGCCGCAGCCTGTGTGGTGCCACATGTTCAACTCCACACTAGTGGGAAACGCGCGGAACTGGTTCAGCAAGCTTCCACGCAGAAGCATCAACGGATTTGAGGAATTGAGAAAGGCGTTTCGCCTAAACTTTACTCAAAGGAAGAAGTTCGCTAAAAATCCTGTCGAACTTGCCAGGGTAAAGCAGCACCAAGGAGAATCTACAAGCGTATTCATGGAACGCTTCAAAGACGAATGCATGCAAGTTAAAGCATGCCCAGAAGTATTGAAGATCTCTGGTTTCATGAACGGGATTAACAATCCAGAACTCATCAAGAGGTTGAACGATAAGATTCCTGAAACCTTTGATGAACTCATGAAACGCTCCGGGTCCTTTGCCCAGGGAGAAGCCGCTGCAGCGGATAGCAAAAGGAGCTACTCGAACTACCGGTCACAGGAACAACCTGGGAGACAATCCAATGACCGGGGTAGTAACCGTAATAGGAGCTATCGCAACCAGGGGAGCGGGAGGGATAATGACAGATACACCCCGCTTACCAAAACCCCAAAGGAAATACTCGCAATAGAAGGCGCGAATTTTCCAAGACCAACGCAGATGCGCACTCCAGAAGATCGGCGCACTGGGAATGGATACTGTGATTACCATGCACAGAAGGGCCATACCACCAACGAATGCGTCCAACTACGCCAACTCATCGACAAGATGGTTAAAGAAGGTAGATTGGACCACTTGGTAAAAAACATCAAAGAGGGAAAGGATAGACAAAAAAGTGAACACAAGAAAGAAACACCAAAAGACAAGGCTGACACAATCTACATGATACAATCATGGCAGCAAATCACTAGGCAGAAGGTCAGCCAATATTTTTCTCGTGGAAAGGAAATCTCCTTCCCTACCTTAACTGCGGACAACGCAGAGATGGAACCACTCACCATAGAGATAAGCGCGGGGGGTCACGAAATCCAACGCATGTATGTCGACGGTGGAGCCTCTGCAAACATAATGTATGAGCATTGCTTCAAGCGGCTGCGCCCTGAAATACGCAGTCAATTAAGCCCGGCCAGCACGGCGTTGACTGGTTTTACAGGTGAAAAAATATGGCCGATGGGGCAAATAAGACTACTAGTTAGCATCGGAAACGAACAACATTCCGCGACGGCCTGGATGGAATTCATGGTGATCAAATCTCCATCGCCATATAATGGCATTATCGGGAGACCCGGGATATCAGCTATGCGCGCAGTGCCATCAACAGCGCATGGGATGCTTAAATTCCCAGTGGAAGGAGGCATTGTTACTCTCTACAGCGCCACTATTCCACATAGAGAATGTAACACGGTTACATGCGAAATGGCGCAAATCCCAGAACAACGCGCAACCAGAATTCCAAATCTGAAGGTTGCAATTCACCCTGAATACCCAGACCAGGAAATATCCATCGGAGGGTCATTGTCGGACAACGGCAAAACGGCTGTGTGCGCGCTCCTACAAAAGAACTTGGACATCTTCACATGGGAGCCAAAACACATGACCGGAGTACCACATTCCATAATAGAGCATAGACTGAAAATCCGACAAGGGTACTCACCAATACGCTAGAAGAAGCGCGGGCAAGCTCCAGAGCGCGCGCAAGCAATCCTGGCGGAAGTACACAAACTTGTGGACGCAGGGATCATGCGGGAAGTCTATTACCATGACTGGCTTTCCAATCCAGTCATGGTAAAGAAGAGCGACGGCAGCTGGCGTATGTGTATAGACTACACGGACCTTAACAAAGCATGTCCACAAGACTGCTATCCATTACCAGAGATAGACTGGAAAGTAGAGTCTTTGTGCGGATACCCATTAAAGTGTTTCCTCGATGCATACAAAGGATACCATCAAATACAGATGGCTAAAGAAGACGAGGAAAAAACAGCCTTCCACACAAGCCAAGGCATTTATTGTTACACTAAAATGCCATTTGGTTTGAAGAACGCGGGCGCCACCTACCAGCGGTTAGTAGATAATGCTTTCGAAAAGCAGGTGGGCCGCAATCTAGAGGTCTATGTTGATGACCTAGTCATAAAGAGCCATACTGAAGGTGAGTTAGTACGCGACATTGAGGAAACGTTCAAAACCCTACGAGAGATCAACATGAAGCTGAATCCAAAAAAGTGTACCTTCGGAGCTACTGAAGGCATGTTCCTTGGATACCTTGTCGAACCTGACGGTATAAAACCATGCCCAGAAAAAACAAAGGCGGTCATCGATCTTCCCTCACCACGCACGTTGAAGGAGGTCCAATCTCTCAATGGAAAGTTGGCCGGCCTAAACAGGTTCCTATCCAAGTCAGCAGAAAAATCGCTACCCCTTTTCAAGACACTCAAGAAGTGCATAAAGAAGGGTGACTTCAGCTGGACTACGAAGGCAGAAGTAGCCTTCACTCAGCTCAAACAGCATCTGGCTACGCTTCCAACACTTGTTGCACCCCGACAAGGGGAAGAGCTGATCATGTACTTGTCTGCAACTGATGGAGCAGTCAGCACAGTGCTACTAACAGATAGGGATTCAGTACAAACCCCCCATCTACTTTGTGAGCAAAGCACTCAAGAAGACGGAGATGGATTATAGTGCAATGCAAAAGTTAGTTCTAGCATTGGTATTTGCTGCCAAACGACTGCGCATGTACTTCCAAGTGCACCCGATAGCAGTAATCACAGACCAACTGATTCGTTGTGAAGTGAGTGGTGAAAACAAACACAATATCAACGTATATCAAAATATCCGTAAAATTTGACAAATCGACCCTTTAAGAAAAAGGTCAACGTGCCAAACCTCACGGTGTGATAAAAGTGATACCGGGAAGTGATTTCCCCGGGTCGTGTCCCAACGAGGTGTGAAATTGACGGGATCGTTGAGTTTTGTGATAAGGACTTGAATGGTTAAACGAATTTTGGATTTTGATTACACTACAAATTAAAGAACGGAAATGAAAATAAAGCATGTAAAACAAAGAAAACACTAAATAAAATACGACTAAGCCTAAGAAACAATAAAACAACGCTAAATTACATCCTAGGGTGCTAAAACTAAAAAACGCTAAAAACCGGAAACACACCGAGACATAAACGTAAAACTTTTGCAATTTAAGGGCTATGGGTGTGAAATCAATTTTCATACATTCTAAACGACTAAAAATAATTTTAGAAAAAAGCCGGGTATTTTTTCGACTTTTAAATAATTTATTATAATTTAAAAACTAATTTAATCTAATTTAATTATAAAAAATACTAAATGTTTTTGGAAAAATCCGAAAATTTCACTGAAAATACTTGAAGTAAAACTGGTTTTAAGAAAAATAAAAAAAGTTGGGTACTACTTTACAAAATAAGCTACTAAAAAGCTAATATAAGCTAATAGGCTTAAAACTGAAACTGGTACTTAAATATTAAGTAGTGCAAAATAAAACCTGAAAAGACCCTAGGGCGACTGGTTGTGTGGTGTTGTGTTGTGACTTTGAGCAAGAGGTCAGGGGGTCGAATCTCACCCCTGCACCTTTTTGCAAACTATATATATTTTTTTTTTGAAATTTTCTTTTTGAAACTTGCTTATAAGACCAAAGTAAGCATTTTTTGTGAAAACAATTTTGTTCAAAACTTTGGAATAAGCAGTTTGGAACTGCTTATTCTCAACAGATTCTAACAGAAGCAAAAACAAACACCCCTTTCAGTTTTTAAGCATAAAAAAAAACAATTGGTGAACAAAGTGTGATCAATAAGCTAACATGCATTTAGACTAAGCTCAGATAAGCTAAAAGGAACATTCAAAAAGGGGAAGATAAGCAGTTTTTAGGGGAGTCCTAAGCTAAAAAGGAAATGAGTACAAATGGACACTAGCTAATCTAAAGGGCTAAATAAGCATATAATAAGCAAGAGTTAAGTTAAAAAAAACTAACTAACCTAATTTATAGAACCTAATAAGCACTAAGGGCACCTAAATAAGCTAAAATGGAATACCTAACAAGCTAAAAATGGGGCTTCTATGAGTTACAGTGGGCTGCAGTAACAGTGACAGAAATGGATTTTGGACAGATTTTAAGTGCTATTTTGACTAAGCTAAACTAATCTAAGTTCAAACAAGCTAATGCTATGTTGAGAGTGGTATGTGAGGATCCTAGAAAAGCAATTTAGAAAAGTTTTAGACTTAAAATAAGCTGGTGAGAAGCTGTTAAACAGCAGTTGTAGCTGCTGTTTAAGCGAGCAGGACAGAAAGCAGATGAACTCTTTTTTGTTAAAACCAAACTTGCAAAATGTTGTCTAAGCTAAACACACTTTTAAGAACTTGCTTAAACCTTGAACCACTTTGACTTTGATAGTCAAAGTGGGTAAAACAGAACAGGTGTGAGACAAAAACAAGCTAATGCCAAACACCCCTTATGGGGTGTTAAGTTTTGAAGACTAATTTTCTAGAACAGATTTCGTAATTTTGACTTGTCAAGCTAACTTAACACCTTGAAATGGAACTTATGACTGAGAATTAACAAGCAATAGGCTAATAAGCACTAAATTGCTTATTTGCTAAATAAGCAAAAAAGTAAAACCAACAAGTGAGGAAATTTTTCATTAATTAAAAAGACATAATACAACTTAATGAAAAAGCAGAAACTAAAGTTTTTAAAAAAAACTAAATCCTAAAATCCTAATGCCTCTGAAAGGCTTACAAACTACTATTTATACTACTGTAATGGTCTTCAAATGTTTAACTTGTGCTTCCTGTGAGCTCAATCTTGACCCTCCAATTGGTAGGTACCCATTTGAGAAAATCTGAGCCATAGATGAGTCTTTATTCCCATGGATTGCTGAGCTGGAGAACTTGGGGAGGGGTAAAATAGATGAGTGGGTTTGGGATTAGGGTTAACCTGGGTAAAGAGATGAAGTTGGGTTTGGGTAAAGGTGATTGTTGGGTAAAAGAGAGAAGGAGGGTTGGGGTGTTTGGGGAGGAGAGAAAGAAACTTAGGATTTAGGGAAGAGAGAAAGAGAGAGTATCTAGGGTTTTGGTTCTCTGCTTGGGCGGGAAATGGAGAAGACAGACAGAGTTGGGTTGGTATTTCGTTGACTGGGTAGACAGGGGTTGACCGGGTCAAGACATGGATTGGGTTGGTTTGTTAATGGGCCTAAGGAAGATACTTGGACTTAGGATTAAACATGAAACCCATATAGTATTTAAGGATCAAAAGTGTACAATCCAAAAATCCAGGGACCAATCAAGTAATTTCTGCAAAGTATTCCAAGGGCTGACTTTGTCAATCACCAAAAGTGCAGGGACTGAATTTGCCAATCTGTGAAACCTGAGGACTAATCTTGACAAATTTAAAAATCCAGGGATCACAACTGTAATTTCTCAAACTTTTGAAATTTAACACCAAAGGACTAATTATGACAACTTATGATTTTAAAATGACCTTTGGTGACTTTTCTTTTTAAAATACGTGCTCAGGGACTATTTCTGTCAATTTTTGAAAGACGGGGGACTGAAACTGCCAATTATGCAAACTTTGTTCGTTTTTCATTAATTTTGCATCTGAAACATATAAAACACAATTTTGAGATATTTTCAATATTTTGATGCATTTCGGAGTGTTTTTAGATGTTTTGCAGCTCAGATTTGACCTAAAATGATGAGTGAATACGCACTCATCAAATCCCCCACACTAAAACATTGCTAGTCCCTAGCAATCTTTTGAGAAAACTTAATGGATTTGAATCTCTTTACCAAAAGCCATTACTTCTGGAGTAGCCAAATGTTTTAGTTCAAGGAAGAACCATGGTACACCGATAACCATGTGATTTTGAGCAAACCACCAGCTTTCAACGGATTTGATTTGTCTTTACCAGAAGCCGTACCCTTCTGGACTAGCCAACTCTTAGATAAATTATCAATATTATCTTTGGTGAGCTGATTACCAATTATGGATTTTCCACTGCCTTTACCACAAGCCATAACCTTGCGGGCTAGCCAACTCTTCACTTTTTAGGATATGGTGAGTTGAGAACCATACAATTTTGGGCAAATTGCAAGCCATATAAACGGATTTGAGAAATCTTTACCAAGAGCCGTTTGCTCCTGGATTAGCTAATCCTTTTGTCTTACAGACATGGCGGACTGATAACCAAATGAGTAAGTGTAAAACACTTACTCCAAAAAAAAATTTTGGCCAAAAACGGGGGAATTAATATAATTATATGATAAAATTCGTGAGAATTCCCCCCCACACTTAGAAATGAATATTGCCCTCAATATTCAAAGTACCGGCGGTTATGCCGAAACAAAGAACGTAAAAGGGAAATACTACGGCCATTATTAGAAAGGATTTTTTTTTTTTTTTTTTTTTTTTTTTTTTTTTTTTTTTAAACATGTGGGGCATCACCCCCACACTTAGGTGGTAGAAAGGGGTAAGAAGTCAGAAATATAGGTGAAAACCCATATGGTGTGTGCTACTGTTTTTGATTTCCGAGTCGCTAGCTTGACTCGACCCCGAATTCATTGGTTCATGGGGAAGCAAAGTGGAAGAAACAATCTCCATCGGACTTTCATTCAAGATGTTTGGACAAACATTGGAAGCATGTGAAAGTTTCACACCGATGAGATATACATAGAACCGGCTCACAAATGGTACATGAGAATGCCGGGATCAAAGATAATGTCTTCATTCCCGAAGGAGTGAAGAACAGGAGAAGTGACAGAATATATGAAGAAAAGAAAGAAAATCATGATAGAAATCATGACTAACTCTTCATCCTCAATAGGAGAATTCACAGTTTCATGAATCTCCTCAGTTAAGCTTGCTTGATCAAGACATATTATGAGAGTGTCTAAATCAAAGTAGAAATTATCATACTCCGGCGGAGATATGATATGAGTGAGTTCATCGGAGAACTCCATGAAGGTGAATGAATCATATTCAGAATTGATATGAGTGGGTTCACTGGCGAACTCCTCCAATGTAAATGATTCATAATCGGGGAGAGAATTATGAGAATGAGAAGTGGTACTGCCACTAATCTTCTCTCCCATATTGTCAAAATAGAAGGCTTTCATTTCCGGAATAGAATCATCGGAAAGAATGTCATTACCCTTAATGGGGGTAGGAGATGAAATAGGTTTCTCTTTGAAAGCCTCGAATTTAGAAATGAGAAGACTGACATTCAATAATGTTGCTCGAAGAGCTTCATCTTTGATTTCAGTGTCAGTAACTTCATCATTCTCTTCTTCTAAGCTAACAAGCTCAGAAGGTGAATCTTCCACATAAACGATGTCTCCACAAGATAATGAATCATCATCATCAAAATCGGAGAACATCTCAACATGATCATTTTGGAAGACAAGAGGAGGAGGGATATCACACACATGATCAAGAATTCCCTGTGACTCTCTTGGGATTGGGACAAGGTCCTTAACACTAGACTTTATGAATTCGTCCGATTCCTTTTCAGGAACAGTGTCGAGATGCTCGTCCCCCATAATAAGAGAGTGAGTGTGAATCTCGGGTGTGATAGCAGTTGTTTGAGATGTATTCTCAACTGCTGGGATCTCAACTGATTGAGGGAGTTGAGAAGTATTATCTTTAAAAGGATAAAAACTCTCCTCGTCATCGTCATAAAGTGCTGCCTTGAGAAATTGGGAACGTCTTAGAGCTGCTTGCTCTAGGATTAATGATTCTTCCCTAGATTTACGAGCTTCTCGTTCTTCTCGTTCTTCGGCCAGCAATTCTCCTATGGTCTTTTCACCACTCACTTGATTCTTAAGGTTACTAATCATATCAT
The DNA here is from genome assembly GCA_019973895.1 of Chrysanthemum seticuspe. Classification (NCBI taxonomy): domain Eukaryota; kingdom Viridiplantae; phylum Streptophyta; class Magnoliopsida; order Asterales; family Asteraceae; genus Chrysanthemum; species Chrysanthemum seticuspe. The sequence goes on from BPTQ01000002.1 coordinate 26,081,693, forward strand.
CAAGTGTTTTCATTGTGGTTTCAAAATCTTGGGAGATTTCTTGAGATAACGGCTCAGGTGGAGTTTGAACCATATGGTGCTGTGGAGGTTGGAAATTGTTAAACATGTGAGAGTCATGATTGTTACAAGGAACTGGGTTCCCTATTTGACAATCAGAGCTGAAATGGGGACCTCCACAGTACTCGCAATAGTAAAACTGTTGAGTCTGGACAGGTGAATCATATGGATTTTGGTTATAACCAAAATTCTGAGCATCACTGGAAAACTGTTCATAGACAAACGTGTTTCCGGATTGACACTCAAATCCTTGGTGAGGACCTCCACAAAATTCACAGCAGTAATGTTGATCATATGAAGATAAGTCGGGCTGTGGTGGGTAATTGAAAAAGTTTGAGGGGTCGTTAAATGAGTTCTGATTAGGATCATAATCAAATGAATTCCTCGAACCACAAAACAAACAACTCCCGTTATGAATATCATTACCACATTGTACACACGTACACCAACGACAGGGTGAACCAAAGAGAGGCTCACCACAACCGACACAAGGAATAAACGATTGCATTTGAGAGTTATGAAGAGGAATCGGTTTATTCAAAGAATCAACAAAACCAACATGGTGATCCGAATGACTATCAAGTCTCGAAGAACATTCAGAAAAATCAGGAGGTGGGACAAGTGGTGTGCTCTGAGAGCTAGCAATTTCCACCACTTCCGTTATGGTCTCCGGTTTTGGTTCTTGAGAAACGTGAAGATTAGGCAAGTCATTCTTGCTAGTCACCGGTGTTTGAATGGGTTCATCGTAATCAATTCTAATTCTCGACCTTTTTTCATCGGCTTGAATTTGTTCGATTAGATTACGGGCTCTATCTTTAAAGAAAGTGTCCTCGTAATCCTTGGTGGGTGCTTGGGGTAGCTCCGACGTTTGAACTGGTTTGTCAAGATTAGAATGTATTTCAGGTTGTGGCGGGTGGTCGAAATAACTTTGAAAAGAATTTTTGATGGATAATTCGCACGAATTGCAAAATTCGTTTGAACTAGGCCCTCCACACCGCTCACACACATTCGTGACGATGATGTTGACGATTGTCGACATAAGAATTAAACATACAGAGGATTAAAGAACTAGAATCAAATGGTTGAGAGGATACGAAGGATAGAATTAAACGGCAAAAGAGGGTAAGAGAAATAGAATCATACGGATAAGAGGAATGAGAAGAATACTTTTGGTTTTTTGTATTTTTCAAAAACGGTAACTTCACGAGGAAGGTTCTTCAAGTCACTAATCGCAAAAATCACGATATTGTCGCAACACACCTCCCCGGCAGCGGCGCCAAAATTTGATTCGTTGTGAAGTGAGTGGTGAAAACAAACACAATATCAACGTATATCAAAATATCCGTAAAATTTGACAAATCGACCCTTTAAGAAAAAGGTCAACGTGCCAAACCTCACGGTGTGATAAAAGTGATACCGGGAAGTGATTTCCCCGGGTCGTGTCCCAACGAGGTGTGAAATTGACGGGATCGTTGAGTTTTGTGATAAGGACTTGAATGGTTAAACGAATTTTGGATTTTGATTACACTACAAATTAAAGAACGGAAATGAAAATAAAGCATGTAAAACAAAGAAAACACTAAATAAAATACGACGAAGCCTAAGAAACAATAAAACAACGCTAAATTACATCCTAGGGTGCTAAAACTAAAAAACGCTAAAAACCGGAAACACACCGAGCCATAAACGTAAAACTTTTGCAATTTAAGGGCTACGGGTGTGAAATCAATTTTCATACATTCTAAACGACTAAAAATAATTTTAGAAAAAAGCCGGGTATTTTTTCGACTTTTAAATAATTTATTATGATTTAAAAACTAATTTAATCTAATTTAATTATAAAAAATACTAAATGTTTTTGGAAAAATCCGAAAATTTCACAGAAAATACTTGAAGTAAAACTGGTTTTAAGAAAAATAAAAAAAGTTGGGTACTACTTTACAAAATAAGCTACTAAAAAGCTAATATAAGCTAATAGGCTTAAAACTGAAACTGGTACTTAAATATTAAGTAGTGCAAAATAAAACCTGAAAAGACCCTAGGGCGACTGGTTGTGTGGTGTTGTGTTGTGACTTTGAGCAAGAGGTCAGGGGGTCGAATCTCACCCCTGCACCTTTTTGCAAACTATATATATATATATATTTTTTTTTGAAATTTTCTTTTTGAAACTTGCTTATAAGACCAAAGTAAGCATTTTTTGTGAAAACAATTTTGTTCAAAACTTTGGAATAAGCAGTTTGGAACTGCTTATTCTCAACAGATTCTAACAGAAGCAAAAACAAACACCCCTTTCAGTTTTTAAGCATAAAAAAAAACAATTGGTGAACAAAGTGTGATCAATAAGCTAACATGCATTTAGACTAAGCTCAGATAAGCTAAAAGGAACATTCAAAAAGGGGAAGATAAGCAGTTTTTAGGGGAGTCCTAAGCTAAAAAGGAAATGAGTACAAATGGACACTAGCTAATCTAAAGGGCTAAATAAGCATATAATAAGCAAGAGTTAAGTTAAAAAAAAACTAACTAACCTAATTTATAGAACCTAATAAGCACTAAGGGCACCTAAATAAGCTAAAATGGAATACCTAACAAGCTAAAAATGGGGCTGCTATGAGTTACAGTGGGCTGCAGTAACAGTGACAGAAATGGATTTTGGACAGATTTTAAGTGCTATTTTGACTAAGCTAAACTAATCTAAGTTCAAACAAGCTAATGCTATGTTGAGAGTGGTATGTGAGGATCCTAGAAAAGCAATTTAGAAAAGTTTTAGACCTAAAATAAGCTGGTGAGAAGCTGTTAAACAGCAGCTGTAGCTGCTGTTTAAGCGAGCAGGACAGAAAGCAGATGAACTCTTTTTTGTTAAAACCAAACTTGCAAAATGTTGTCTAAGCTAAACACACTTTTAAGAACTTGCTTAAACCTTGAACCACTTTGACTTTGATAGTCAAAGTGGGTAAAACAGAACAGGTGTGAGACAAAAACAAGCTAATGCCAAACACCCCTTATGGGGTGTTAAGTTTTGAAGACTAATTTTCTAGAACAGATTTCGTAATTTTGACTTGTCAAACTAACTTAACACCTTGAAATGGAACTTATGACTGAGAATTAACAAGCAATAGGCTAATAAGCACTAAATTGCTTATTAGCTAAATAAGCAAAAAAGTAAAACCAACAAGTGAGGAAATTTTTCATTAATTAAAAAGACATAATACAACTTAATGAAAAAGCAGAAACTAAAGTTTTTAAAAAAAACTAAATCCTAAAATCCTAATGCCTCTGAAAGGCTTACAAACTACTATTTATACTACTGTAATGGTCTTCAAATGTTTAACTTGTGCTTCCTGTGAGCTCAATCTTGACCCTCCAATTGGTAGGTACCCATTTGAGAAAATCTGAGCCATAGATGAGTCTTTATTCCCATGGATTGCTGAGCTGGAGAACTTGGGGAGGGGTAAAATAGATGAGTGGGTTTGGGATTAGGGTTAACCTGGGTAAAGAGATGAAGTTGGGTTTGGGTAAAGGTGATTGTTGGGTAAAAGAGAGAAGGAGGGTTGGGGTGTTTGGGGAGGAGAGAAAGAAACTTAGGATTTAGGGAAGAGAGAAAGAGAGAGTATCTAGGGTTTTGGTTCTCTGCTTGGGCAGGAAATGGAGAAGACAGACAGAGTTGGGTTGGTATTTCGTTGACTGGGTAGACAGGGGTTGACCGGGTCAAGACATGGATTGGGTTGGTTTGTTAATGGGCATAAGGAAGATACTTGGACTTAGGATTAAACATGAAACCCATATAGTATTTAAGGATCAAAAGTGTACAATCCAAAAATCCAGGGACCAATCAAGTAATTTCTGCAAAGTATTCCAAGGGCTGACTTTGTCAATCACCAAAAGTGCAGGGACTGAATTTGCCAATCTGTGAAACCTGAGGACTAATCTTGACAAATTTAAAAATCCAGGGATCACAACTGTAATTTCTCAAACTTTTGAAATTTAACACCAAAGGACTAATTATGACAACTTATGATTTTAAAATGACCTTTGGTGACTTTTCTTTTTAAAATACGTGCTCAGGGACTATTTCTGTCAATTTTTGAAAGACGGGGGACTGAAACTGCCAATTATGCAAACTTTGTTCGTTTTTCATTAATTTTGCATCTGAAACATATAAAACACAATTTTGAGATATTTTCAGTATTTTGATGCATTTCGGAGTGTTTTTAGATGTTTTGCAGCTCAGATTTGACCTAAAATGATGAGTGAATACGCACTCATCACCAACCAATCAAACAGATCATCTCCAAACCTGATGCATCAGGCCGACTCCAAAAGTGGAGCGTATTGCTAGGGGAACACAACATTTCCTACAGACCGCGTACCGCGATTAAAGGACAAATTCTGGTAGACTTCATCATCGAGAAACCAGATGCCGACGAGGTTCCCGCACCAAGTAAGAAGGTACTATTAGATCCATGGATCTTGTTTACAGATGGATCCTCGTGCGTGGACGGGTCAGGAGCTGGCCTCATTCTCACAAATCCAGAAGGAATGGAATTCACTTACGCACTGCGTTTTGAATTTACAGCAACAAACAATGAGGCAGAATATGAAGCTCTAATCGCCGGACTACGCATTGCAACCCGAATGGGTGTACGTAACCTGGAAGCAAATGTAGATTCCCGGCTAGTGGCCAACCACGTGTTGGGTGAATATGTGGCTAAAGAAGAAAATATGATACAATATCTTGATAAAACCAAGACATTGATCAAAGGCTTCGATAGATTCACCATCAAGCAAGTCCCTAGAGGAGAAAACCGCAAAGCGGACGCACTAAGCAAGATCGCCTCGACAAGCTTCGCACATCAGTCGAAACAAGTGCTGGTAGAAACACTGAAAAGCAAATCCATATCCGAGATGGAAGTTTCCACAGTCATAGAGGAGGAAGGTCCTACATGGATGACACCGATCACGGACTTCCTAGACAAAGGAGTGTTACCCCAAGAGCAGAAGGAAGCTCGCAGGATACGGCGCATGGCGCAAAGATTCAAACTTCGAGACAACATATTGTACCGACGCTCTTTCCTCCAACCAAGGCTCCGCTGTGTAGGTCCACTACAAGCAAATTACGTGCTGCGAGAAATCCATGAAGGTTCATGCAGCATGCACTCAGGACCACGGTCCGTTGTAGCGCGCGCCATACGATCAGGATACTACTGGCCAACCATGCACCGCGATGCGCGAGACTTAATAAGGAAGTGCAACGACTGCCAAGTACATCGACCCGTCCCGCGCAAACCACAGCACGAACTAACACCAATCACATCCCCATGGCCATTCTATAAGTGGGGTATTGACATTGTAGGACCTTTTCCAGTCGCTGCGGGAGGATTGAAATTCCTCATAGTCGCCATAGACTATTTCACTAAGTGGATCGAGGCAAAAGCAGTAGTAACAATCACTGGTAGCCAGGTAAAACGCTTTGTCTGGGAAAACATTGTATGTCACTTCGGTTTACCTGGCGAAATCATCTCTGATAACGGAAAACAATTCTGCGATAATCCTTTCAAAGATTGGTGTGAGAAGTTGAACATCACACAGCATTTCGCATTAGTTAAACACCCACAAACTAATGGCTTAGTAGAGCGCGCAAATCGCAGCCTGGGTGAAGGAATTAAAGCGCGCCTGGACAGACACAAAGGAAGATGGGTGGAAGAGCTCTCGCATGTTTTGTGGGCGCACCGCACCTCAATCAAAACTAGCACAGGAGACACCCCCTTTTCACTAGTCTATGGGACAGAAGCCGTCATACCGGCCGAAATTGGAATGCCAACTATTCGCACTGCTGAAGTTAACATGGCAACTAACGACGACGAACGCCGTCTTGATTTGGACCTACTGGAAGAAAGGCGTGAGCGCGCATCTATCAGGGAGGAAAAATCAAAATCAAGGATGAAAGGATACTACGACGCCAAAGTACGCAGTGTCTCCTTCAGACCAGGTGATTTCGTCTATCGCGCTAATGATGCGAGCCACGCAGAAGACATGGGCAAGCTCGGACCAAAATGGGAAGGACCCTACGAGGTTACTGAAGCATCAGGAACGGGCTCGTACAAGTTACGAGGCTTGGATGGTCGTGAACTGCCACGCACATGGAACATCTGCAACCTCAAGAGGTGCAACCTATAGGAAGGGCTACGGCCCAGCGCACAGACGCTCTCGCACTTCCAGTGCTCAATAAACATTCATGTATTTATTTTTATTTTTTACATATACTGTTTTCTTTGTTATTTCCTAAAAAACTTGCAAGTATCAATAAAACGCCGCGGTTTCTAGCTAACTCCGCGACATATTTCAAGTTGTTATCTCCATATACTGTATGTCTTAACAATTTTTTATTTTTGCCCACGATGGCGTGCATGCACTACGAATAAACCCACGATGGTAAAAGGATAAGTTAACCTACTAAATAACTTGTTGAATAAGAGGGTTGCAAACCCATCAACATTGGATCACGTATCCTTGTTAAACACCTTGTTCTCGAGACGTTGGAATAAGATATGTGCGCATCCCACGATGGTTGCGCAACAGCGCACACGTGCACGTTTAACAACTTAGGAACCAAGACACTTGCTTCCTTAATGTGATATTTACAGTACGCTGAATATCATAACATACACGATTATGAAAAAGTACTTAGAATTATTTCTCAAGTATACTATGATTTTCATACATGATTATGGATCTCCTATATTCGCACTGGCGTACACGTTTGTTTCTTCGGCAACGAATACATCTCTTACGCAAAGACAAACAGATACGTATACATTACAAATACCCACAGCAAAAAAGAGACTTTTATTCATAACTACGAGTTATTACAAGAGATAGTTATTTTGCAACATATCAACTACCAGCTGCTACAACGCTTAAGTGAAGAGGTGCCAACGTGACTCGTTGCATCTTTAGCTTCGCTAATACCCTTCAACACGTCTGCATCCTGATGCGACACAGTGGCCACACTGACTGGCACCCCATCAGACCTTGGCAAGTGAGCCGCACCAACCCCACACAAAATAGCTTTACCTGCAATACCTTCTTTTTTAGCAATTTGGGTCGCATGCGCTTCCAAGACTTCCTTTAAAGGTACCTCTTTCTCCAAAACAAAGGGATTCTGACTATCCCTAGGACGCGCAAAGACAGGTACTTGAAGCTGAGACTCATGGGGCTTCAAATAATAGTCCGGCTGTGTTTCGGCACCCTCGGTACGATGATGCGCCAAGGTCAACCCCGCCATAATAACATTTATAGGATAATCTTGATCGCGCTCAAGCTCAGAAATCATTGGGAGCTCTAAGTCCTTCATTCTCTGCATGGCAGCGACCAAGTGATCATATGACTCAGCATCATAATTTGGTACCTTATCAATAGGTGCCTTCAACAGTTTCGTCTCATGAAGCTTTTCAATTGCTTCTGACTTACCACGCTCCAGAGCGCACTGAACAACCTCCCCGAAGGCATTAACCACCTCTGGCGATTCTAGGGAACTGAGTGCAGCTAGACGAAGACCATGGCCTATGAGCCACCTGCGCTCAGCTATAGTGGACATGAGCTGAGGATACAACTCCTCGTCATACTCAAGGCTGAGCTTGCGCAGTTTTGCTTCCTGCACCTCCAATGACCAGCTCACAGTAGCGCCAAGCTCTCCCAACTGTGTAAAGAAATTCTCCTTACCCTGCTCTAGATGTCTAAGGGCCCAGTTACAAGACAGCTTATATTTGACCGCTTCAGCACGCTCCTGGTCTATTTGAGAGAGCAGTGACATCTTTTCTCCTGCAAGCCTCTCCGAATACGCATTGGCCTCTTTTATCTCAGCTTGGGCACTGGCAAATTGCGCTTGCAGTAACGCAATCTGCCGATCCTTTTCACTATCATTGCTGCTTTCCCCAACAAACTTTGCCTTCAACTGCGCAGCCAAAGAAACAAGATCCTCAACCAGCTGACCCTTTGGCGCATCCCCTGGCACCGTGCTACGGATCTCTGGTTCGGAAGATTCAGACTGAATAGGACTCTCTTTGGGAGGCGACTCCGCACCCTGTTCGAACCTACTGGCACAGACATAGACTTATCAATATCTCACACGCAAACTTGATGAAAAAAAATAATCATACTATCAAGACTACTTACTGGGGGCCAGAAACATTTGCTGACGGGTGCGATGATGCTGCCTCACTCTCCGAAGATTCAACATGAACAGTCACGGGACGCTTCTTCCTTGCCGAACTCGCACCATCTCCGCTGCGCGACCTTTTACACAATAGCCCATGCTCTTGCTCCTCCATTCCTCATCAATGGGATCCGCCACTACGGGTGGTGGCTGCGCAATAGGGGAGGGCGCACGAGGGCTTGGCACGCCTTCCACCGGCGTTGCCTCTATCGCAACGGAAGAGCTGGTCCCTGTCACCCCTAAGTTCAGCTCCATTGTATGCCCCGCGGTACTCGCTAGTATTGGCTCTTCGCCTTCTTTCAAAGGCCGTGCCCCCGACCTCACATCCAATGGTTTGGCTAATTGCACCACAGCGAATAGATCCATTTCTGCGCAAAGGAAGCAACAAATAACATAAGTTATATAATGCGCGAATACAGACAGAAGACTCACATTATTTACACAGAGGTACAGCGGAATGAGTACCCACCCTGGCCATTGGCGTCCAAGAAGATTGGGATCTCATCTTCGGGACTAAAATAGTTACGGCTGATGCCCATATGTACCAGAAATCCCTCCGGATAGGCACTAATGGGGATGCGGTTGTCATTTATCAGTTTCGCATCCTCAGCATTATACGACCCAGGTAGGGGGCACTCATCCCTCTCTAATGTACCCCGGGTATAAAACTCATAGTTCCATGGAAAGCATATATCATCTACCCAGAAGAAATACTCCCTCCAATCTCGAAGCGAGTCTAGCTTATCCGTATAGCATTGGAGCCTACCGGCACGCTTCGCAAATGATACCCACCCATGTGCCCATATTGTGTGATAAAATGCGCGGAATAAATGGATGGTTGGGTTAACCGCCAGTAAACGGCAATTTACCTCAAAATTGGTAATTTTGGCCGCACCGATACAGTGTAACTGGGATATATGCAGGCTGTAATAGTTTAACACATCGCATAGAAAGCGGGACAGGGGCACGCGTTGGTTCGAAAAATTGAACAACCGCGTATAAACCCCCACTTTCCCTCTGGGGAAGTCCGCGATGGTTGCCCGCGCATCCGGAACAACCGGATGCACGTCAAGGGGTATAAAATAATCTGAGGTGAACTCTAAGAGATCGCTCTCGGACAAGAAGGAGGTAAAGTCCGATAATTGTTTCACCATGGTGTTGGATGTACAGAAATGCACGCGCGGGTACCTTGAAGTGGGTCAATTTCTGGATTGCAGCTGCGGTCTATTTCAACAATGGCGGATTATTTTTTTTTTACGGTGAATAACATTGTGAAAATGAAGAGTGGTTTTATACCTTTTTCTCATCCACCCGATATGTGTCACGTGGACCCCACTACCTTCACTTGTGTGGCTGAGATTCCTTTGATGGGACGCGGGGCAGTAACTTTCCCCCGAATAACGAGGCGTTTACTATTCACTTCCATGTCTAGATACAACGTACCGGCGGATATATGTTTATGGCTTCTTTGATACGCTTTGTACGTTTTTTATTATTGACTACGGTTATTAGTCTAGCATCCGCAGTTACGCACTGCGCATACTAGACTGGGGAGACATGAGGACGTATAGTCTGGAGTCGAGTCATAAACCCGACTAGAGCCCCATACTCGCAAGCCCGGCACGAACCGGGCCAATATCAATAAGAGTTTGGGCTCACGAAAGCCCAAGCCCAAATCTATTTACGGAATAGATATCCGATATCTTCTAAAATAAGAAGATAATCATTCCCAACCGACCTAGGCGGGATACGCCGAAGGTTGGGGAACACGGAACCAACAAGGATTCCGTGCGTATATAAAGGGAATCATACCCCTCGTTTAAGGTACGATCTCATAACCCTAAAACTCCTTAAACCCTAAACCGATTACTCACTCTCACGACGGAGGATAATCGTGGGAGACAATCCCACGGTAAGCCTAACGGTGTCTCTTGTCTCTTAGTGCGCAGGTCTCAAGCAGCAATTCTCAATTGGTACGAGAACCGGAGCTCCAAACCAGGAACGCCCAACTTTTGTATCAACACTTGCAGACTCTAAATTGCCCACTATGTTTTGGACTGAAGCTGTTGGCACAGCTTGTTATGTGCTAAACAGGGTGTCCATTACTAGACCTCACTTCAAAACACCATATGAACTTCTCTTTGGGAAAGTTCCTGCTATTCATTACCTCAAACCTTTTGGTTGTCAAGTGACCATTCTGAATACTAGTGATCCATTGGGTAAATTTGATGAGAAGGTTGATGATGGTTATATTGTAGGCTATTCAGCTCATAGTAAGGCTTATAGGGTGTACAACTTATCTGCTAAGAAGATAGAGGAAACTTTGAACCTGAGATTTCTAGAAAACAAGCCTAATGTTCAAGGACAGGGTCATGTTTGGTCATTTGATCTTGATTACCTAACTGATTATTTGGGTTATACTAGACATGTGGCTAACCAAAATGCAGGTGCTCAGAAGTCTCCCTCTAACAGTGCATGTACCTTGGATGCTGACTCTGATAGTGAGTTTGAAGATGATGAACATCCTATTCTTGTGCCTTCTTTCTCCCCTAACCATTCTGCAGGTGATACTTCCAAAGTTCCTTCTGATGAGAATGAAGATGAATCACACTATGCTTGTCACACCCCCAAATTATTTGTTTTGCAGCGGAATGGAATTCCTGGGGATTGCCTGTCATAGCATCACAATCACAGTTATATTGAACGACCTAAAGTGTCGTTTAAAAACACATCGTTTGATATTTATATAAAACATTCAGAGTTACAAGATAGGTCCCAAAAGATGATAAAGTTTGTGGAAAATATAAGTTTATTACAAGTCCAAATGATGTTTTGAAAAGAAAACCATAATATACAATGAGACAAGTCAACGCCGCGGCTCTATGAGGGTTCCTTATTCGTGCCATGATGCGAATGTCTTAGTTACCTGAAAATACATTGCTAAAATGGTCAACAATAATGTTGGTGAGAAATCATAGGTTTATGAAAATGATTTATACGACTACACAAGTATAGATTAAGTATGACAATGTCGCCACACAAAAATGTTACAATTGCTATAAGTCCATGACACCGAAACTAGACAGATCAAGATGTTCGCCCCAACAGAGTGTTTGCCAAACAACTCAAATAATGATATTAAATGAAATGCATCCGTTTAACCAGTTGGAATCCACCAACCCGGATGGAGGAGTCACCCTCGATAGATCTATCCACTCACCCTCGCTTCTATGAAATTAACGGCTCATGTTATATAATGGGGACATTCAATTGGCATGAGGTAACTTAAGCAATGTAAATGAATTTGATATACTTGGCATCGTAATAAAAATGATGTGCAATGTATTCTCCCCTGTAAGTTTGAAAATAAGTATTAAATTTGAATAAATCGGGGCAATGAAAACTCATTTGATGAATTGATGGGATGACAAAAGTGAATACACCGAAATGTAGCGTGATCTCGAAACTGACCTATTATGAATGATGTGATATGTAATAAGTCATGATGTAATGTTATGCATGCAATTCGGATGATATTTATACCACTTATGAATTTTTGAAAATATAACTTTTCGTCGTAAAATAATGTTGTTGAAATATCCATGAAAGTGACAAAAACGGCCTCTAAAATCTAGTCGTAAAATGGTGCACGTCGAGCGTTAGGAAACAAACTCAACGGTTTTGGGAAACTCGTATGATTATCTCAAAGTTTTAGTACAGGAGTTTCCATCCTAGAGGTCTCGAACATAAAGAAAAATAGAGGTTAAGTATGGTACTCATGTCCCAAAATATAGTTTAAGGATGGTTTTCGGCAAAGTTTAAGCGACCGTAATTAATTCATTACAACTCCGCTAATCAAATGGTCGGACATTTTGATAAATATACTTGGCGATCTCACTTTTACTAGAAGACATTACTTTATAAAAAGTTCTAAATCAATGTTAAAAACAACCTTCAACTTGGTCTCTTTGTTTTGCCGTAAAACTTGCCTATTAGAAATATAATAGTTTTTCTTATATAATAAAGTTACGACAACTTTTTGTAAACGTGTATAATTTAATCGTTACAAATCCGTTTTCTACGTTTTAAAGATCCTTAGCTTTGTATCAAAGTATACTAACATATTTTTGACAAGTCGACATAATTTACAACGCCCAAGCTTCATTTTTTACTCGTACAAAATAAACAATACTTGCTGAAATTTCCAGAAAATTTTATTTTTCGTCGCCAACTTGAAAAATTCATAACTTATTCGTTATAGCTCCGTTTTAATCCGTTCAAGCGGCCACGGTTTCGTTTTAAAGTATATTTTCTAAATATCCAGGCCAAAAGTTTTTACCTACTATCGGATTTTCCATATTTTGAAAATAAGGACAGACCCTTTTGCAAACTTGTCGAAATGAGTTTTTCTCGCGCCAAACCTATTCTAACCCATTCAAAATAACTCCGAAGCTATTCTAATCCTACCATACACCTTCTTAGGGTGTCATGGTTTCCTAGGCATCACCAAAAATAATATATAACAAGGAGTAATTATAGGATGGATTATATATATATAACACTTAAAAACCTTAAAAAGTGGTATAAACATCACATAACTTGCATGTTTTACTTGTGCATAATAAAAATGAACATAAAAATGAATATGGAAAATAATGATATGTATGAAATGCTTACTAGTAATTGATGAGGTTTATGAGAACAATGGATTTTTCCTAATCACCCTAGGTTTTTATTTCAAAACCTATACAAAGAGTGATACTAGAGTGTTAAATAACTTTGTCTTGAAAATTTTATGATGATCCTCATATGATCCTTGTGGCTGCCGGTTTTAGAGAGAAAAGAGCAAGAGAGTTTGATCTTGTATTTGCAAATGAATGAAATGAATTTGTTTATTAGTATAATACATTAAACACTTGAGATATTTGCAAAATCCTCAATGACTCACCCCTAGTGTCGACAAGGGGTGGTAGTCATTCTCTTTTATTGTTTTTTTTTTTTAAATGTTTAAGTATAATTACTTGTAAGTTACTTGAAGACTTGTGGTAAATTGTGTACACATTTGAATATACAAGGTAGCGTTAGTTAAAAATAAATTTTCACGGGTCAAGATAAAATATATTTAGGTCATAAAAATTATAAAAATACATTTCTTGCAAAATTTGAGTGAAATAATAATAATCGTGTAGTATTTAAGAAAACCGTCGTTATTATATAAATATAACAATTTATATACAAAATAAATTTAAAACACTGGGTAAACTCATAATATTATTTTATAAACTTAATATGAGTATAAAAATATATCGGGATAATTTTTGGAAGTAACGGATCAATTGTTCAAAATAATTAGTCACGCGATAACGTTTATTTAATATGAGAATTATACGTTTAATGAAAAATGCAAAACCATGCATGAACTAATATGATGACAATGATGTTAATGAAATGTAGACTAAACTTAGTCTATATGAAATGACCTCGATGATATGATCATGAATTCACAGCTAAACCATTACGGTTACGTGAATTTAATGCTCGTAAACCTAGTTCACGATAAATGATAAATAATGAAGCATGAGTAATGTTTTGAGAATGACTTGAAAATACGAATTGTCACATTCGCCCAACCAAAAAGGAATTCAGTCCCTGAATTCAGTCCTTGTTGGGTCCTACGGTGTTGTCGGTGAAAAGATGAGGATATTTGAGGCGCATCTGGTCTTCCGGTTCCCAAATAAACTCAGGACCTCTTCGAGAATTCCAGCGAACCTTCACTATAGGAATACGACTTTGTTTCAACTGCTTGACCTCGCGGTCCATAATTTCTACCGGTTCCTCCACGAAATTTAGTTTATCGTCGAGTTTAATTTCTTCCAATGGAATAACGAGTGATTCGTCCGAAAGACATTTTTTCAGGTTTGAAACGTGAAACGTGTTGTGTACACGACTAAGTTCTGATGGAAGATCAAGTCGATAAGCTACAGGGCCAACTTTGCTTAAAATTTTGAATGGCCCAATGTACCTCGGGTTCAATTTCCCGCGCTTTCCAAATCATACCACACCTTTCCAAGGCGATACTTTCAACATCACTTTGTCGCCAATTTGAAATTCCAATGGTTTGCGTCTAACATCTGCGTAACTTTTCTGTTGGCTTCTGGCAGTTCTGAGTCTATCTCGGATTTGAACTATCTTTTCTGTTGTTTCCCGTACCATTTCTGGACCAGTGAGTTGTGCGTCTCCAACCTCGGCCCAACAAACAGGTGATCGACACTTTCGACCATAGAGTGCTTCGAATGGTGGCGCTTTTATACTGGTGTGACAACTATTGTTGTACGAGAATTCGATCAATGGCAAATGGTTAGCCCAACCATTTCCAAAATCAATCACACATGCTCTCAACATATCTTCCAATGTTTGAATTGTCCTTTCACTTTGACCATCGGTTTGTGGATGATATGCTGTGCTCATGTCTAATCTGGTTCCAAATGAATCTTGTAATGATTTCCAGAAGTTTGAAGTGAATCGCCTATCTCTGTCGGAAATGATGGAAATTGGTTCTCCATGCCTCGAGACTATTTCCTTGACATAAAGTCTAGTGAGTTGTTCCATGGAATAAGTCTCTCTAATTGGTATGAAATGAGCTGATTTGGTAAGACGATCAACGATTACCCATATAGCGTCGTAACCTCCCGATGTCTTAGGAAGTTTCGTAACAAAGTCCATTGTAATGCGTTCCCATTTCCATTGTGGAATTTCAGGTTGTTGGAGTAATCCTGAAGGTTTCTGATATTTGACTTTTACCTTAGAGCAAGTAAGGCATCTGCTAACGTACGTGGCAATTTTCGCTTTCATGTTCGGCCACCAATAAAGTTTCTTGAGATCCTGATACATCTTATCAGAACCTGGGTGAATAGAATACTTTGACTTATGTGACTCATGCATAATCAATTCTCATATCCCGCCATAAAATGGTACCCACATTCTATCCTTGAAGCATAATACTCCATCTGCTCTCTTTACAAAGCCATTTGCATTTTCGGGCATACCATAAAGTTTTTCACTTGGTCGGTTTTCCTCCTTGAGTGCCTCAATCTGTGCCTCAAGTATTTTTGATGGTAAAGGTGAACTGATCGTCATTCCTAATGATCGAACTCTTAAAGGTTTGGGTCTTTCTTTCTGACTAAGAGCATCAGCCACAACATTGGCTTTTCTCGGATGATACTTGATTTCACAATCATAATCGCTGAGTAATTCCAACCAACAACGTTGCCTCATGTTAAGTTCCTTCTGATCAAGAACATATTGTAAACTCTTGTGGTCCGTAAACACTGTGCACTTTGTACCGTAAAGGTAGTGTCTCCAAATCTTGAGTGCAAAAACTACAGCCCCCAACTCAAGATCATGTGTGGTGTAATTCTTCTCATGGACCTTAAGTTATCGAGAAGCATATGCTATCACCTTCTCGTTTTGCATTAATACAGCTCCAAGCCCTTTATGTGAAGCATCGCAGTATACAACGAAGTTCTCAATTCCTTCGGGTAGTGCCAAAATTGGCGCACTGCAAAGCTTTTGCTTCAACAACTGAAAAGCAGCTTCTTGTTTCTTTCCCCATTCATACTTCTTGTTTTTCTGTGTCAACTTGGGGAAAGCTTTAGCTATCTTTGAAAAACCTTCGATGAATCTTCGGTAATACTCGGCAAGTCCTAGAAATTGTCGGATTTCTGTAGGATTCGTTGGAGTAGCCCAATATTTTACGGCTTCAATCTTTGCAGGGTCTACTTGTAATCCTTGACTATCAATGACATGACCAAGAAATTGTACTTTACGGTTCCAAAAATCACACTTCGAAAATTTGGCATACAACTCCTCATTCTTGAGTAGTCCTAAAATCGTTCTTAAATGCCCTTCATGCTCTTCTTTGCTCTTTGTGTAAATCAATATGTCGTCTATGAATACTATAACAAACTTGTCCAAATACGGTTTACATACTCTATTCATGAGATCCATGAATACTGCAGGTGCATTAGTTAATCCGAATGGCATTACTTGAAACTCATAATGTCCATAACGTGTTCTAAACGCTGTTTTCGAGATGTCCTCCTCTCGCACTCTAATTTGATGGTAACCTGACCTTCGATCAATATTTGAATAGATACTAGAGCCTTGCAACTGATCGAACAAGTCGTCGATTCTGGGGAGTGGGTAACGGTTCTTCACCGTTAACTTGTTCAGCTCTCTATAATCTATACACATTCTGAAAGATCCATCTTTCTTCTTCACAAACAAGACCGGTGCTCCCCAAGGCGAGGAACTTGGCCTAATGAATCCTTTGTCTAAAAGTTCTTGCAACTGATTAGACAACTCTTGCATCTCCGATGGTGCTAATCGGTAAGGTGCTCGTGCAATTGGTGCAGCTCCATGCACTAAGTCAATATGAAATTCTACTTGACGTGCCGGTGGAAGTCTTGGTAAGTCTTCGGGAAAGACTTCAGGAAATTCTCGAGCAATCGGTACATCCTCAAGTCGCTTCTCCTCCGAATTCTTCTCGGTTATATGTGCTAAGAAAGCAAAACAACCTTTCTTTATGTACTTCTCCGTTTTGATGCATGATATAATACTGAGTCTAGTTCCACTTCGTTCCCCATGAATGATCAAAGCTTCGCCGTTGTAAGGAAGATGAACAACTTTTTCATCACAAATGATTCTTGCACGATGTTTGGATAACCAATCCATACCGATGATGACGTCGAAACTACCAAGTTCTACGGGCATAAGGTCTATATTGAAGGGATGATTTAGAAAATTGAGTGTACAACCACGGACAATGGTGTCGGTGCTAATTAAGTTACCATTAGCTAATTCAATGTTGTATGATGTGTCTAATGTGGTTGGTTTGATATTGAGTAAAGGTGCAAATATAGTGGACACAAAACTCTTATCGGCTCCCGAATCAAATAAAACTGATGCATAACGATTATTGATAAGGAACGTACCCGTTACAACATTCGGGTCCTCCCTAGCTTCTCCACCTCCTATGACATAGGCTCTTCCTTGTGCCATTTCACCTTGATTTTTGTTTCCTTGGTTCCTTCCCTTTGGACACTCACTCTTGTAATGTCCCCTTTCTCCGCAACCAAAACATGTTACTTGTTGTTTCTGATTTTCCCCCGTAGTTGGCATCTTGCATTCTCTAGTTTGATGTCCCATTTTTTTACAATTCCCACATGGATCTGGACAACGTCCCTGTTTGTGATGAGTTGAACACCTCTCACATTTAGGCAGAATCCCCGTGTACCCCTTTTTCTCCGTTGGGCCTGCAACATTGGCCTTTGCAATCTCCTGTCTCTTAGGTGGTCGTTGAGCGACATTTCCACCTCGATTGTTGTTGTCCCACTTTCGTTTATTGTTGTTAACGTTGGTGTAATTGTTTCGGTTATTGTTGTAATTGAAACGATTGTTGGTATTGTTGTTGTTTCGGTTGATGTTGGTGATTTTGCCTCTCTTTACTACTTGAGCCATGAGCTTTTGCGACACTCGAATGGACTCCTCAATCGTTTGCGGATCAAACGAAATCACATCTCCTTGAATAACTTCAGGAAGTCCCCCGATGAAAGCCTCCAGTAGCTTCTCGTTATCCGAAACCATAGAAGGGCATAATGCGGCTAATTCTTGGAACCTCCGAACGTAAGCATCAATATCATACCCAATAGTTACTAGCTCATAGAATTCGGTCTCCAACTTTTTCACCTCCGTATGCGGACAATACTTCCTTGTTAGCAAACTCTTGAATTGCTCCCATGTGATCCTGTACGCATTTTCCATTCCCATCGGCTGAGCATATGAATTCCACCACGACATTGCCCCATCCAGTAGTGTACTCGTAGCAAACTTAACCTTGCTATCCTCCGGGCAATTATATAACAAAAACACGGATTCCATTTTCTCGAACCATCTAACCATGGCAGTTGCCCCTTAAGTACCCTTGAACTTAGTGGGATCTCCACTTTTGAAATCCTTATACGAACAACTTCTAACCCCGGACCCTCCTGCATTACCTGCAGCAGCAGCAAGTCTAGCGGCCTCGGCAGTTGCCGCAGCCTCAGCAGCAGCCACCACCGATGCTCTTTCGGTCCTTAAGGCATCAGTTATGCTATCGTTCACATACTTCTGCATAGCAGCTTGAGTCAACTCAGGTGTGGTTTTCTTTGGCGCCATTACTCTTCAAAACGATAAGATGAAACAATTATGAGAACTCGTAAGTAGAAACAAACATTATACATATATATCCACAACCACAACATGTATAAAATAAATGAAATCATAACGGAACAACCACGAAATATCACAAATAAAATCACAACACACGTGGATAATATACATGAAAATTTCGGCCTTCGTGGACCGATATCATAGATAGTAAAACCATTCCTACATAGTAGAGTCAATACTTGATATTTTGTTTGTACAACAACTAAAAGACAACAAGTTCTTTAAACTATGTCACACACCTTGTGACTAGGATAATAGTAAGAAAAACTATACATGATAAAAGTCTACACTAGGCACCTCCTGGTGCTCCGCCAGCTCGATCCTGAAGATCTCGGACCTGTGTAGTCAAACTAGCAATCAAATCCCTCAACTCGCTAATCTGAGCCTGTGTGGTAACCATGCTCTCACGAGCTAGTGCCAACTCCTGTGCATGACGCTGAAGCTCGTCCTGTACCATCTCGGCTCTATCATATAACTCAGGCATCTCCTGCCTCAACTCAACAATATGCCCCCTGTTCTCTAACTGTCTAGATTCTAAACCCTGGTGTGCCAAATCAATCAAAACTCTACCTATCACGAGGCCTTCAACCTCCTCCTCAATGTTCTCCACTCGATCTAATGACAGTTCCTCCAACTGTCCTAACATCCAATCAATATGAACCTGTTGGCTATCTATACGTGCCCCTAATGTCTCGGTGGAAGGCTGTCTAGCAGCAGCAGCCTTTGAGCTCTCACCTATCTCGAACCTAGCTGGTGGTTCGGGTTCTGTAGAAGATGATGCAGGGATGTCAAAACGTGCACGCTTTTTGAGCGGCAAGTCTAATGTAGGTATAGGCTCCCTAAGATAGTATGATGAAGATGATGAGGATAATAGTGGTGATGGTGGGTGAATCGGGCCATGTGTAGGGCTAACGGGTGGTGTAGGTGCGACTTCGCCCTCCTCAAAGGGTTCGGTCTCAATGTTAGTCACAATAAGTGGAAAGTCTGAAGTAGAGCCAATAGAAGATACAACTACAGTGTGTGATAAGGCATCGATCATGTTGGTGTCAGATGAGACATCCTCCATGTTCGTGTCAGATGATATAGGGATAGGGTCGGAATCTGAAGACATCTCTGTGACAACCGTTGTAAAATAAAGTAAATAACTCGAATAAAATGTATATGAATCCGCATATAAAGTGAATGTGCACTCATGATGAAATGATGAGATGCTATGATAATGTAGTTATAGTCTAGGGTCAATGATGCAACCTAGTTCTCTATAACTGAAGCTCTGATGCCAATCTGTCACACCCCCAAATTATATGTTTTGCAGCGGAATGGAATTCCTGGGGATTGACTGTCATAGCATCACAATCACAGTTATATTGAACGACCTAAAGTGTCGTTTAAAAATACATCGTTTGATATTTATATAAAACATTCAGAGTTACAAGATAGGTCCCAAAAGATGATAAAGTTTGCGGAAAATATAAGTTTATTACAAGTCCAAACGATGTTTTGAAAAGAAAACCATAATATACAATGAGACAAGTCGACGCCGCGACTCTATGAGGGTTCCTTATTCGTGCCATGATGCGAATGTCTTAGTTACCTGAAAATACATTGCTAAAATGGTCAACAATAATGTTGGTGAGAAATCATAGGTTTATGAAAATGATTTATACGACTACACAAGTATAGATTAAGTATGACAATGTCGCCACACAAAAATGTTACAATTGCTATAAGTCCATGACACCGAAACTAGACTGATCATGATGTTCGCCCCAACAGAGTGTTTGCCAAACAACTCAAATAATGATATTAAATGAAATGCATCCGTTTAACCAGTTGGAATCCACCAACCCGGATGGAGGAGTCACCCTTGATAGATCTATCCACTCACCCTCGCTTCTATGAAATTAACGGCTCATGTTATATAATGGGGACATTCAATTGGCATGAGGTAACTTAAGCAATGTAGATGAATTTGATATACTTGGCATCGTAATAAAAATGATGTGCAATGTATTCTCCCCCGTAAGTTTGAAAATAAGTATTAAATTTGAATAAATCGGGGCTATGAAAACTCACTTGATGAATTGATGCGATGACAAAAGTGAATACACCGAAATGTAGCGTGATCTCGAAACTGACCTATTATGAATGATGTGATATGTAATAAGTCATGATGTAATATTATGCATGCAATTCGGATGATATTTATACCACTTATGAATTTTTGAAAATATAACTTTTCGTCGTAAAATAATGTTGTTGAAATATCCATGAAAGTGACAAAAACGGCCTCTAAAATCTAGTCGTAAAATGATGCACGTCGAGCGTTAGGAAACAAACTCAACGGTTTTAGGAAGCTCGTATGATTATCTCAAAGTTTTAGTACAGGAGTTTCCATCCTAGAGGTCTCGAACATAAAGAAAAATAGAGGTTAAGCATGGTACTTATGTCCCAAAATATAGTTTAAGGATGGTTTTCGGCAAAGTTTAAGCGACCGTAATTAATTCATTACAACTCCGCTAATCAAACGGTCGGACATTTTGATAAATATACTTGGCGATCTCACTTTTACTAGAAGACATCACTTTATAAAAAGTTCTAAATCATTGTTAAAAACAACCTTCAACTTGGTCTCTTTGTTTTGCCGTAAAACTTGCCTATTAGAAATATAATAGTTTTTCTTATATAATAAAGTTACGACAACTTTTTGTAAACGTGTATAATTTAATCGTTACAAATCCGTTTTCTACGTTTTAAAGATCCTTAGCTTTGTATCAAAGTATACTAACATATTTTTGACAAGTCGACATAATTTACAACACCCAAGCTTCATTTTTGACTCGTACAAAATAAACAATACTTGCTGAAATTTCCAGAAAATTATAGTTTTCGTCGCCAACTTGAAAAATTCATAACTTCTTCGTTATAGCTCCGTTTTAATCCGTTCAAGCGGCCACGGTTTCGTTTTAAAGTATATTTTCTAAATATCTAGGCCAAAAGTTTTTACCTACTGTCGGATTTTCCAGATTTTGAAAATAAGGACAGACCCTTTTGCAAACTTGTCGAAATGAGTTTTTCTCGCGCCAAACCTATTCTAACCCATTCAAAACAACTCCGAAGCTATTCTAATTCTACCATACACCTTCTTAGGGTGTCATGGTTTCCTAGGCATCACCAAAAATAATATATAACAAGGATTAATTATAGGATGGATTATATATATATAACACTTAAAAACCTTAAAAAGTGGTATAAACATCACATAACTTGCATGTTTTACTTGTGCATAATAAAAATGAACATAAAAATGAATATGGAAAATAATGATATGTATGAAATGCTTACTAGTAATTGATGAGGTTTATGAGAACAATGGATTTTTCCTAATCACCTTAGATTTTTATTTCAAAACCTATACAAAGAGTGATACTAGAGTGTTAAATAACTTTTCTTGAAAATTTTATGATGATCCTCCTATGATCCTTGTGGCTGCCGGTTTTAAAGAGAAAAGAGCAAGAGAGTTTGATCTTGTATTTGCAAATGAATGAAATAAATTTGTTTATTAGTATAATACATTAAACACTTGAGATATTTGAAAAATCCTCAATGAGTCACCCCTTGTGTCGACAAGGGGTGCTAGTCATTCTCTTTTATTGTTTTTTTTTTTAAATGTTTAAGTATAATTACTTGTAAGTTACTTGAAGACTTGTGGTAAATTGTGTACACATTTGAATATATAAGGTAGCGTTAGTTAAAAATAAATTTTCACGGGTCAAGATAAAATATATTTAGGTCATAAAAATTATAAAAATACATTTCTTGCAAAATTTGAGTGAAATAATAATAATCGTGTACTATTTAAGAAAACCGTCGTTATTATATAAATATAACAATTTATATACAAAATAAATTTAAAACACTGGGTAAACTCATAATATTATTTTATAAACTTAATATGAGTATAAAAATATATCGGGATAATTTTTGGAAGTAACGGATCAATTGTTTAAAACAATTAGTCACGCGATAACGTTTATTTAATATGAGAATTATACGTTTAATGAAAAATGCAAAACCATGCATGAACTAATATGATGACAATGATGTTAATGAAATGTAGACTAAACTTAGTCTATATGAAATGACCTCGATGATATGATCATGAATTCACAGCTAAACCATTACGGTTACGTGAATTTAATGCTCGTAAACCTAGTTCACGATAAATGATAAATAATGAAGCATGAGTAATGTTTTGAGAATGACCTGAAAATACGAATTGTCACAATGCTGAGGATCTTGCTAGGCTTCACACACATGAGTATGCAGCTAATCTTGAAGCTGAGAAGCTGAAAGGGGAGGTTGCAAGAGAAGTTGTCAGTGGAAACCTTGTTTCCCCTGAAAGCAATCCTGTTTCTCCCATCATCATCAAATCTGCTGAAGGCTCTGCTGTTTCTACTCCTGTTTCTACTAAAGTGTCTTCAGACTTTGGGGAACCATACACACGCTTTCCAAGGCCTTCAGATCTTGGAAATCATCAACCCAAAGCTGGCATATTCACCTCACCTTCCTATGACACTGATTTCGAACCAAATGCAACTAATCTTGACTCATCTATTGAAGTCAACCCCACTGCTACTTAGAGAATCAACATTGCTCATCCTCAATCCAACATTATTGGGGATCTTCTAGCACCTGTTAGAACTAGAAGGGCTATAACAAGTCCTAAGTTTGGACAGATTGCTTTTCTCTCCTATGTCTCAAACCAGCAAAGAGACAACCACACAGACTTTCAGCATTGTCTGTTTGCTTGTTTCCTTTCTCAAGTGGAACCAACCAGTGTTACTCAAGCTCTTGAAGACTCAAGCTGGCTTGAAGCAATGCAAGAAGAGATGCAACAATTTCACAACCAGCAAGTTTGGATCTTGGTACCACTACCAGATGGCAAGTATGCCATTGGGACAAAATGGATCTTGAAGAATAAGAGAGAAGCGAGGGGATTGTGATTAAGAACAAAGCAAGATTAGTGGCTCAAGGTTACAGGCAAGAGGAAGGAATTGATTATGATGAAGTGTTTACACCTGTTGCCAGAGTTGAGGCCATTCAAATTTTCTTGGCCTATGCATCTTACATGGGTTTCATGGTGTATCAGATGGATGTTAAAGGTGCTTTTCTGTATGGTGAATTAGAAGAGGAGGTGTATGTCACTCAACCCAAAGGATTTGAATACCCAGATCATCCTGATCATGTTTACAAGGTGGTTAAAGCTCTCTATAGACTACATCAAGCACCAAGAGCATGGTATGCTAGGCTTTCATCATTTCTGCTAAAGCATGGTTATAGAAGAGGTGCCATTGACAAGACACTTTTCCTTAAGAAGAACTCCACAGACATTATACTTGTGCAAGTTTATGTGGATGACATCATTTTTGGATCCACTAAAGAAGCTTGGTGCAGGGAGTTTGAGGAGCTAATGAAGGGAGAGTTTTAGATGAGTGCTATGGGGGAGCTTACTTTCTTTTTGGGTCTCCAAGTTCAGCAGAAAACCTGATGGCATATTTATCAGTCAGGACAAGTATGTGAGGGACATTTTGAAGAAATTTGGTATGGAGGGTGCCAGGACTGCCACTACACCTTATGAAGCTCCAAAGTCTAAGACCAACAATGAACCAGATCTACCTGTAAATGTTCATTTATACAGGTCTATGATTGGTTCATTGATGTATCTAACAACTTCAAGACCTGACATCACTTTTGCTGTGAGTGTTTGCTCTAGACACCAGGTCACTCCACTTACTTCCCATCTCAATGCAGTCAAGAAGATCTTTAAGTACCTCAAAGGCCAACCTCTTTTAGGCCTCTGGTACCCAAAAGAATCTCCTTTTAAGTTGGAAGCATATAGTGATTATGATTATGCTGGTGCAAATCTGGATAGGAGATCCACAACTGGAGGTTGCCAATTCCTTGGAAAGAGATTGATTTCTTGGCAGTGCAAGAAACAAACTATTGTGGCTACCTCATCTACTAAAGCAGAGTATGTTGCTGCTGCAAATTGCTGTGGATAGGTTCTTTGGATTCAAAATCAATTGTTGAAATATGGGTATAACTTCATGAACACAACAATTTTTATTGATAATCAAAGTACCATATGCATTGTCAAAAATCCAGTTTTTCATAGTAGAACTAAACATATTGAAATCCGGCACCACTTTATAAGAGATGCATATGAAAAACATTTGATAAAAGTGGCTAAAATTCACACAGATGATAATGTGGCAGATCTGTTAACTAAAGCTTTTGATGGACCAAGGTTTCAACACCTTGTGGTCAATATTGGGATGCTTAACCCTTAACTGCAAAGTTTAAGGGGAGGCATAGGCCTCAGGGGAGGCATATGCCTCAGGGGAGGATTTGTGCACACTTTGTATAGTTTTGTGTATATTTTTGTTTACTAACACTAACCTGCTAATGTAATTTAGTTTGTTTGTCTTTGTTTGGTTTGTATGTTTCTCTGTGTCTGTCTGGTTTTGCAGGTTGCATATATTAGTTGAAGTTCACCATGCTTGGTCTATTCGAATATGGTCAAGAAAGCTTAAAAGCTTGTTTCTTCTGAAATCAAAGTGTTGAAGTGAGCCAAGTATTTCTACTAAAGACAAGTTCTGAAGTTAAAATTGTTCATTCATTCATTCAAGTTACAACTTACAGCTTACAACTTACAATCAACTTCAAATGGAAATACAAGATTCATAACTATACATGATCTACTAAACCTATTCTAACTCCAATCATCTACTAGCTCATATCAGCTGTTGGATATGCATGACCATGTTCTATCCCGATGGCTGGATATGCATGACCAGTACGACGAAGAAGCTAAGGATCAAAATGGGAAGGATGGATTGATGAAAACGAAGATGATGAAGATGAATACAGTAGATGGATGTGTGATATGACAATGTCCTTGTGCTTCATCTACTGGTTTCACCAAAAAGCAATCAATCCATCTTCCTTTTACCCTTCCCTTGTACGATATATGATGATGCACCAAACCATGGCGCAGGAAGAGCGAACACCACCTGTTTAGGTGGAGGTGCTGGAGGTTGGGAGTAAGAAGTTATCTCAGTAGTGGGTTCCTCAAAGTCATCAGAAGACTCACTTGGATCCACTACACTATCATCTTCAGAATAAGGGAGAAAGGGGGATTTTCTTGGTCGTGGTGGTTGTGGAGGAATATAAAGTCTCCATAGGCTAGTATCATCATCTGATGATGATGATGATAAAGATGAGGTTGGATCAACAACCTCTAGTTTGGTATTCATGGTTGATTATGGTTGATTGGGGTTTGTGATAAAATTAGGTTTTGTGATGGTAATTAGGGGTAAAATGATGTGTGTGAAGGGTGCATTGGGATCATTATATAGATGGGTTCGAGGTTTAATGTAAATTAATGCGAGTTGGGTGGCATAGTAACACTCCAGATATTTACCAATGATATCTCTTATCTTGAGTGGTGTCTGCTGAAGTGTATAACTTCAGCAGATTGACTGTGTTTCTGCTGAAGTACTATTTTCCTTTGGTCAAAAGTTGAAAAATGGTCAACCTCAGTTCCAATACGTTTGACTACATATTGGGCAACTTTTACCAATCCATTATTCACATTTCTTTTCTTCAATATAAACCGATTCCCTCTTTTCTTCAGTCCAAAACACTTACAGTTTCGAGAATCATAACCCTAAAACACAACTTCACTCATGGCGCTTCAATTTAAGAAGGATCACAACAAAGTTGCTTTTCTGGGAAAAGCTAAGGGTGATGAACTGTATGAACCAATGGTGGAGTTCTTGAAAAGGTCCAAGATTCATTATGCTTTAACGCATTCTCCTAATGCGATATATGAATCGTTGGTTGCTCAGTTTTGGGAATCTGCTACAACATGAAGTGAAACAGAGATAGTGGCTATGATTGACGAAACAGAGCATGTGGTGATAGAGGAGCTGATAAGAAGAAAGCTTCACTTGGACGATGAGAATGGGGTTTACCACTCTAATAAGGTGGATATTCTTGCTGGGCTGAGAGCTATCGGATACCAAGGTACAAGAACAGACATGTGGTTGAAAAATCAGTTTTGCCCAATGTGGAGGTTCTTGGTTCACACATTGCTTCAGTGTATAAGCAACAAATCAGGAGCATGGGACCAATTTTCTACTCAATTGGGATGTGGTATTGTGTGTCTCTCTCAAGGTTTAACTTATAATTTTTCCAAGTTTATTTTTGATAATATGGTTGAAAATATTCATAGGAAAAAGCATAAATTTTTAATGTACCCTAGGTTCTTGCAAATAATATTAGACATCACCACCCAAGGCCAAGAATTTTGTCCTATAGGAACTTTAACTTCTAAACTGTTTGCTTCAATGAGAACTAAATATGAGGGGGCACATCATCCCTTGCAAGCAGCCATGTTGCCACAAGGCAATGAGGCTGCTGATGAGGAGAATGTTGCAAATGAACCACCTTCTACCAATGTTACTGCTGATGGTAATCCATTAGTTGCCATTGATGAGGGCCCTTCCACTACTGCTGAAGCATCTAATGTTTCTCCTAACCAACCTCCACCTATACCTTCACCAATACCAAGTCTTAGTCCACCACCTACTCAGGCTACTGTTGATGAAGTTGAGCCTGAATTGAATAGACTGACCACACCTAGTCCACCCAGGGAACCATTTAATGAAGGTTCTCCTCATTTGGAGCATGACCTTGATTCCCCTGAAAGGTCCAATGAAGCTCCAGTTACCACTGAGCAATCAGATGGTGGAGCTGAGGAACCTATTACACTTACATCTGTCTATGCTCTAGTAAACAGGTATGTGACTGAGGTGGCTGATCTCAAAAAGGAGCTTTCAGAGACTAAATCTTCTCTTGGTGGTGAGATCATGGAGCTGAAAAATAAGGTTAAGAGTTTGGAGGAGCAATTTGGACATCATTCCAAAAGGAAGCTTATGGTTTCTTCTGATGAGGAGGAAGAGGACTCTCAGTTTGGGTCTCTTAAAATTTTAGCTGATGTGGAGCAGGAGACTAATGTTCCTTCATCAGTTACTGCTGAATCTTCAAAGCTAAAGAAACCAATTCAATTCACTAGGCAGAGAAGAAGATCTTACTTGAAAAAGGGATCTACTGAAGTCTCCAAGGAACCAAGTGTTGATGGTGCACCTGTTGATATTTCAATGGAGGATGTTGCTTCTGAACATGCTCAAGATTCATTTGTTCATGATCAACCAAATTCTCCACCTTCAGCAGTACATACTGGAGTGTTTGTTGCTAAAAGAAGTGTCAATTTGGATCCTGAAGCTGCTGTCTTCTCTACACCTGTTGAGGATCTCTCTCAACATGTTCCTTCTGAAACTAATTTGGGTGTTTCCTCTGAAGTTCCTTTAGTTGATATCTCTCAAACTAGTTCTGCTGAAGAGTCTGCTTACAAAGAGAAAGAAGTGCTGATTGATGAAGAGCTTGGTTCAGATCTGGCAAGTGATCAGGAGGTGCAAGAACAAGCAAGAATGTTAACTGAGTATGCAGAGATAAAGAAAAGTAAGGAGTTGGCTAAACAGATAGAGGCTCAGTCTACTTCAAATTTACCTCCTGAGAGACAAAGGGAACTGGATGAAATGCGTGCTCAGATCCCTGATGCACACTGGGATGCTTATACTCAGCAAGCTATTTCTAATCCTACACTTGCTCAGAGTATCTTGGGTACATATTTTGATAGTGAGAATTTTGTGGCTCAAATGGTGGCTCGTGGACAACAAAGAAAGGAAGAAGCAGCTGCAAAGAAAAAAGCCATAATTACTCTAAAGAACAAAGCTAAGAAAGAGAGACCACCAACTGAAGCTCAGAAGAAAGCAAATATGAGAATTGTGGTGAAAAATCAGAGTTCTTCGGTGTATAACTCAGGTTTAACAATGAAGCAAGTCTTGGCTTAGCCTGATCAAGTTCTGATTCGCAAGTATAATCAGATCATGAAGTTTTCTTCATCTTCTTCAACACCTTCTTCCAACTTGAAAAGAATTGCTGGGAATGCAGTTGCTCCAAAGGCCAAAAGACCCAAGTTTGTTGAGATTGTGGAGAATTTTGATGATATTCCACCTAAGGTGATGTCTCCAGTGGTTACTTCTGAAGCCACTACTGAAGCTACTCATTCACCTAACAGGGTTTCTTCTGCTGAACCTTCTATTGTTTCTGCTGAAGCAACTACTGAAGTTACTCTCTCAACTGACAATGTTTCTTCTGCTGAACCTTCTGTTGTTTCTTCTGAAACACCTGATGTGCCAGCTACAACTCCATCTGTGGCATCTGTTGATACAAAAGGAGGTAATATGGTTAAGGAAGCTGAAACAACAGCTGTCAAATCTAAACAGGCGAGAAAGGTGCTTGACAGAATGAGTGCATTACGTGGTGGTGTTTCAACTAAGTCCTCTTCTTCTTCTTCAAGTCCTACTAGAGAAGCTCATGAAGAATCTGAAGATGTTCCATCTTTGGGAATCTATATACCTGGTAGGAGGAAGAAGAGGATGGCTAAAAGTAGATTCTCTTCTCTAAGGAGATCTGTGAGATCAGCTAGGATTTAGTCAGCTAGGGTTGAGACATCTCGCAAGCATATTCCTGTGGATCTAAAGGCTGCTGAGTCAACCTTTATCAAAGAAGGATCTTCTGCTGAATTTCCTGAGGGATCTTATGATGTGTTGATCAATTGGTCTTTGAAAGATGATGAGCTTAACATCATTCATCGCTTGGATCAATCCACTATGCAGTTCAACTTTTTGAAGGAGATATTGCATTTGGTAGATAGGGCAGATTTGCTTACTTTGTATACCCTTGTCACTAAGCATTACCATTATCATGCACCACAGGGTTCTGGGATATTTTTATTGGGAGATCTTCATGTTCTGTTTGATTCTCAATCTCCCAATGGTAAAGGACATTTTATTTGGAAGAACTCTCATCTGTGGGAGGTTGAGTCTTGGAGATTTTATCCTCTGCCTCGTGTGCATGTGGTGGAGACAAAGGGTGGAATTACTGTCTGTATGTTTGCTGAGAGGACTTATCCATTATCTAAGAGGCTTATGGAAAGAATGCTTAGACAGAAGTTGGAGGTTCCTCCAGATCCAGTGGGGAATGATAGGGTATATGCTGAACAACTGGTTGGAGTGATAAAGACTCAACTTCTGCAAGAACGAGCTACTTCTTCATCTTCATAGTGGTAAATTACATGGTCTTTTGCTTTGTTTGTATTATTTGTAATGTTTGTATTCCTTGTATTGTTTGTTAGTTTTTAGTTAAAAAAAAAAAAAAAAAAAAAAAAAAACTAACCTTTGTTTGCAGGTTTGTTGTACATTTTTTTATGGTTTTTGACTCACCAGATGTGCCTTATGCATATCAAAGAGTTGGCTAGTCCAAAGGGTACAACTTTGGTAAAGACACATCAAATCTGTTGATAGTTGTAATGGCTTGCTCAAAATCATAGGGTCTGCAACCACCCATGCTTAATTGCTAAGGGTTGTATGGTCATCAATTCACCATGGTTTATTCCTGTTTGGAATCCAAGAATTGACTAGCCCACATGTATATGGCTTGTGGTAAAGGCAGTGGATACCATATTTGGTTATCGATTCACCAATTCTAAGAATTGACTAGTCCTGAGCAAACGGCTACAGGTAAAGACATGCCAAATCCGTTTATATAGTTGCTGGTTTGCTAATAAATCAGATGGTTATCAGTGTACCATAGTTTTCGAACTTAAACACTAGGCTACTCCAGTAGTAATGGCTAGTGGTAAAGAGACATCAAATCCATTATTTTCAATGATTAACCTCTCACAGGAGTTAACACACCTGGAAGTGATGAGAATAGTATGAAACTAATATGTTTTGATGTACATGTTGTCATCTGTTGCTGCAAAGATCTGATGTTTCGAAGCTTTGTCATCATAGAGATGTTCTTCTTCTGATTCTTTGTTGCTGATGTACAATCCTCTGGTCCTCAAAGTGTTAAAGATCTATCAAGAAACTGGAACTTAACCAAGTCAAATTCCAGTTTAGGGGAGGATTGTTGGGAATTATGTGTAACAGTGGATTTTGCTGAAGTGAAAATGTGCATCTGCTGAAATACTGAAGCAGCGATTCTGCTGAAGTAGCGTAGCAGTGTTCCTGCTGAAGTGTCATCGTGATTCTGCTGAAGTCGTGAATCCACGTAGGATCTGCATGCGCTGTATTATTTATATGCTAACCAATCTTTATTCTTGAACTGCCCGAGGTTAGCATGGGTATTATTGTATTGCTCAAGGTGAGCATGGGATTGTTTAGAGTTTACCCATAATATGTATGGGTTAAAACAAATGTTTAGTTGCATGCTTAGATGTTTTTCCTAGAAATAGTTTAGAGTTCCTTGTCTATAAAAGGGATGATATAGTTTGTATTAGACATAACTTTCGACAGTAGAAAAACACATTGTTTCAGTTAATATAGATCCATAGAGGATCAAAGTGTTCTTAGTTATTATTGCATGTATTTATATTCCGCTAAAGAATACATGTTATAGAGATTTTCTTTTAGTGTACTTGTGATTACATAAGTATAACTAACGATCCACGAGTGCTCATAAGATCTATCAAGGTCTTTGCTTCTAACATGTCACCTCTGTGAAGCTAACCAAAGGATTGAAGAACACCAACTATGAGCAACTGTATGCCTTCCTTCTCCATAATGAGAGACATGCTATGTTTGAACGTAGGATTCTTGAGCAGTTCAAATATAAGCAGGGAGAAACCAGTTCTTCAAATGACTCAACAGCCTTTTACACCAATGTTGGTATTACTACCAAAGCTTCTCAAGTCATACCCACAGGTAATGGTAATCACAAACTCATTCCTAATTCGAGGTTCAAGCAAGCTGATGCTGATGCAGTCATGGGACACTTCATTAATCAACTGGCTCTTATGGTTAAACAAAACTTGACCCTCAGTCCACATACCAACAGTCTTCACACAAACAATGAGATCAAAACTGCATCCAATCTACACAATCATGCTGTTGTCAGAGATGGAAAGATTATGGGGCAACCAGTTCAAGGAATATGATATGAACAAGGGATGGTTGGATCAGGTTATGGTAATGTTGGAGTAGGTGGAGGATATACGGCAAATCAGAATAGGGGAAGGAATGGAAATCAAGAACAAGCAAAGTCGATCAAGTGCTACAACTGTGGTGGTGAAGGACATATAGCTAGAAACTGCACATCTCCAAAACGCCCACAAAATGCAGAGTACTTCAGAGACAAGATGTTGCTTGTGCAAGCTCAGGATAATGGAGCAGCTTTGGATGAAGAGGAGTTGTTGTTTCTTGCTGAGGGCAATGCCAAGACATATGATGTAGATGTGGATGAGCAGCCAATTCAGGAGATAGGTCATAATCATCAGAATGCCTTTCAAGTCGCCTACTGTGATGCATATGACTCTGACGTCGATGATGAACCTACTGCACATACAATTTTCATGGCTAGCATTTCTCCAATGGTCTCTCCAAAGGTCCCCTCACCACGGCAAGCTGGTCCATCCAAAGAAACAATCATCTCAGAGGTATTAAAACTATATGATACTGTTGATCAACAAAAGATACATGATAAAGTTCAATCGCAAGAAACCAGTGACTCAGATATTGCTAATATGGGCAATGATAATATTGTCCCATATGATCAATATGTGACCCAATGTGAGAGTGCGATTGAACCAAATGATGTATCTAATGCAGTCAATGATGACTATATTTTTGATGATTACACTGCTAGTGTTCCTAATGATTCTGCCATCTCTGAACTTAATGCCTATAAAGAACAAGTTTCCATTTATGAACAACGTGCTAAGTTTGAGTTAACTACCTGTGAGCAGAAGATGGATGACCAAATGCGTACAATTATTAGAAAATGTAATTTTAGGGAAGAAGTACTTAAACAAGAGCTAGATTCCTTAAAAGAAAAGCTTAACAAAACGGCTAAGCAAAAACAAGAACTTCAAGAAAATGTGAAAGTGCTTAAGCAGGAATTTAATGCCAAGGAATCAAAACTCTTAAATGAATTTTCCAACCTAAAAACTTTGAAAAAAAAACTTGAAAACAAATTGTACGTACAAGGAAACACCATTCAGACTGCTCACATGATCACTAAGCATAGAGTTCTAAGTGACAAACATAGTATTGCGTTAGTTGATGAACCAAACCCTAAGGCGTGTCTGAAAGCTAGAAAAGCACATAAGGTAATCTATGATGGCAATGAAATCCTTAAGCCTAGACAGAAACCTAGTTGCACTGAGAATACTGAGGAAGATAAACAGTTAGAAGAAGTAACTAGAAAGAAATTGGATGAAAAGCTTAAGAGCCCTTTATGCATAGAAAAGAAAATCAGCTATAAAACACCCAACTATGCTAAGGATAACTGGATTGCCTTTAACAAGTTTAGACCTCAAACACAGCTGACCCCTGAACAAGTGTTTTGGAAAAAGGATATGGACATGAAAAAAGCTGATGAGTTTGTTGAAAAGAATCCCCCATGTAGGAGAATGCTTCATGCCACTGTTTATCCCCCCAATACCCCAATGCATTTAGTTCCTAGATCTATTACCACTAAAAGCAAGACCTTAATCAGTCAATATGTAATTTTTCAATTATTTGTTGATTTTGAGAAAACTTGTAAGAAAAGGATTACACCCACTGGGATAACTGAAAGGGAAAGGGGTTTTGAGCAAACTAAAGAATGCTATTTAACTTAGGTCATGCCTTTCTTTAAACAATTAAAAGGTCAATTTGAGAGTCTTAAAAAGGGGATGGATTCAGATATTAAAGAAATGGAAAAGGAATTTGATGCAATGATAGTTGAGGTTAGTGACTATGAGCGAGAATTAAAATATAATGAGATTGAGAGGAAGAACTTGCATACCTTGAATGAGAATCTTATTTCTGAATGTATTACTCAAGATGTGTTTTACACTGCTACGAATTGTTCCATTAATGCTTCTCAATTTCATGAATTATCTGATGCTCTGAAAGTCTCCCATGATCGTGTCATTGAGCTTGAAAAAACTAACTCTAAACTGCATGATAAAGTTGAACAAGATGATTATGATAACCTGGTGAAACAGTCTTCTAAATTGGAAGTTGAGCATCTTGCTTTGCAATTAAAATATCAACATCTAAAAGAAAATGTTAAAACCTCAAATATCAAAACATCCTTGGATGCTCCTGAATTTGATGCAGTTTTTGAAATTAGCAAACGTGAAGAACATATTCGAGCTCATTGTAACACGATCAGATAATTTAGAACCCAAATTTTACAATTAAAGGGTGAAAAGAACAATGTGACAGGCTCCCAAATGCCTCCTTCTTTAGATTCTCAGAGTTCTCAGACTTTTCATCTTCAAAACTTGGTTAATGTTTTACAAGAGGAAAATGAGAGTTTTCTAGAAGAAAATGAAAAGGTTAAACAACACTTTAAAGAGTTATATGATTCAATGAAAGTCACTCGTGACAAGAACAACCAAAAAATAACGTCTTTACAAAAGGAAATTGAGAATCTAAAGAGTTAGGAAAAAGGGAAAATGCCACTTGTCTTTAATGAGAATGTTGCATCAAAGTCATCTAGAGACTGCAAATATACTGTGACTGTCAAATATATTCCTCCTCATCTTAGGAATAACGAACTTGCATTTCATAATTATCTTGCTCGTCTTAAGGATAGTCTTGAATGTCTTCGTGAGATTGTAGAAGAGGACTTCATAAATAAGCCACTTGATAGTGAAATTAGATTTGCTTGCATTCAGGCCAAACGATCTCAAGAGATGTTAGAATGTTTAATAGCAACATGTTCTAAATCCTTAGGTGCGAAAGATAAAGTTGTGATGCCTTGTTCCGTGCCTAGTGCTAAGTATACAAACCATTCGATGCCCAGCATTAAGAAAGTGAATTTCAATGTGCCTTCAAGTAGTTCAGATCCCTGCACTTCTAGTTCAGGAATGAAAAAAGTAGCAAAACCAACAAATGTTCCAATTCCCTCTACATGAGTAAGAAGTGACACCAAAGCAAGCAGGTCAAAGCCTCAAGGCAACACAAAGAATGATAGGACCTTGCGTGCTAGGAATGTTCTGTGGAAGAGAGTAGAAGATCACCTTAGGGAGAATTTGCAAGATATTGGATTTCATAAACACACAAATAAGCTCAAAAATGGACCGAATGAGATAGAGTTTAGAGAGAGAAAGTGGAATCCTTTCTAGAGAGAGAAAGTGAAAGAAAACATAGAAGGTTAGATTAAGAATGAAAGGTCCAACCATCTAACTTGGGAGGTAGAGGGTATATATAGTTTTACATAATACGCCCTCTGACGGGCTGTGGATCAGGCATACAGTGGGTAAAGACCCGTCCGTCCTCCACGGTGTTGCACTAAGCTAAAATAATAACTAAATAACTAACTAATAAACTACTAAACAACGTAAATAACTACAAGTCTACGAGCTAACATATGCTAGACTATAATTGGGGTGACCGACACTTTAACATAGAATTTCCAATTCCTAACAATCTCCCCCTAAGGGAGGTCACTCCATGAAATACATTTTGCATCCTAGCATTCTTTCTATGTCTTTAGTTCTCGAGCTCGTAGACTTCAATTCTTCAAGTTCCGCAATCTTTGTGTATTAGTAGTGATTCTTTAAAGTCCGCATAGTTGTGTACTTTGAGTGCAGGTCTTTAACTAATCCACATCTTTGATGATCTTCGAGCTTTCTTTGAGATCATCAGCCACATCAAATCTCTGGATCACCCTTTATTGTGTTGCCATAATGTGTAGTTGTGACTTTCGGACCGACATGCTCACACTTTCTGGATCATGACATCTTTCCATCAGAGTAGCGGAAGCTTTACTGGTTCATGATATTTGCAGCAGCGTAGCAGAAGCATAGTATGAAAATATCAGAGCCAGGTTCTGTAGATATGCACCAGTCATGATTTCTTCAATTAAGTGTGGATGCTGTGAGCATGCGGCTTTAGATTGACTCCTCAATTCTGATCAGCTGCAACTGTCCAAATGTACCTGCAAACAACAGTTAGCAATAAAACACACAAAAGTGTCTTTGATCACTTTCATTGAATTGAGGTACACGGCCCACGGTTCCCCGTTGATCAGTATAAGTACTGCCTGTGATCAGGTAGGATTCCTAAGAATCTCCTTGATAGGGTTTCGCAGCTGTTCTAGCCGTTCTCAAACCGGAATGTCTCAAAGAAGACAACACGGAGTGAGTGAACCAGCGAATTGATTTTCACTGATTGATGAAAAATTGATTTGAAAAACAATCGTGTATTGCTTGAAGAAAGAGTTTTGCAATACGACGAAGGTTTTATGAGAAAGATCAATTTTCAAACATAAATACTTTTTGTATTTGAAAAGAGTACACATTCGATGTGCTAGAGAAAAGAAGAGATTCACACATCGAACGGTTTTTCCAAAAGTATTTTTTTCAATCAGAGATACCTTTTGAATTTGAAAATGAATACACATTCGATGTGCTAAAGAAAAGAAGACATTAGCACATCGATCGGTTTTTCCAAAAGTATTCGTCAATTCATTTCCTGGACCAAGGTTGATTCAATAATGAATCGCCCCATCGTTTCTATCCAGCTGTCACAAGCTTGATCTTTAGAAAAGATCTTACATGTCACCCACCAAGAGCTTGTTTGATGTTGGCTCTAGAAGGATTTTCATCTTCATCGTGAATACTTTTATATATCACTCGGATGTTCTGGCAATACCACAAGGATAATGCATAGGACTCTTAATTATATTCTTACTTTCCACATTGTGTGAAACAGCAAGTCTCCATTAACTTTGTGTCCTAATGAGATATTGTGGATGATCTCTTGGCTATAGACTCAATCGTTCACATCTGGTTCCTATGCCGCAGACTAGGGAGAGGGTCTCCTTCTTCAATATCAACAATCTCTAAGAGAAAGTCGATAGATTATGTCGGTTCCCCGTGAGAATGAAACAAGCCCTTTTAAGAGGAACTTGAGTAGCTTGGGAAGTTAGGTGCAGTGCATCACTGGGTCCATGATGTCTTGTCTTCAATACCAGTGTTACCTTAGTAAACACCAGTAGCATATGTATTGAACCCGGTTTCTGCCCTAAGGTTGAATTATTGGAGGGCTATTTCTTTTCACCCTTTTTACATTCAATTCTTTTTCATTCTTCAACCCCTTTAGTGCTTACCGAGACTTCATAACTAGAACCTTGTTGGGTTGATTCCAGTACTAGCTCTGTCTTAGTCCGCACTCTTCCCGTATCTCACTTTTCTCCTTTTTTCAATATACCTAAGGACTCTACACTATCTAGTGGATTGTCCCTGGGTAGATCCCTCCGGTTCTGGCGGATTGTGGGAACTAATACCTAACCTTACCATCCTTATAACTCCATGCATAAAGTAAAATGGTCAGTCTTTTGGTACAGTTCATTCTTCCAGAAAACCAATTGAAAAATCATTTGGAAAATCAATCAAGGTACTTTTGATACGAGATCAAAGCATTTTGTACCTTAATAGTTTTCAACATTTAGAAAACCTCCCCCTCAACATGTGCATATGATTTAGAAATTGTTTAGCACATGGAGGCAAGAGGGCTTTGAAATATTTTCTTTGATCACAATTTTCATATAAAAAGCCAATTGATTTTCTTGGTAAATTCTCCCGCTCAATATGTGCATAGGATATTTGAAATCATTTTATCAAATAGAGGAAAGAGTTCCTTTTGTAGTACATCTACGATCACAAAAGCCATTAAGAAACCATTAGAAAATCAATCAAGGTACTTTATGTTGAAACATAGAAATATTTGTACCTTGAAAGTTAATTTTCTTTTTGAAATGCTCCCCCTCAATATGTGCTTCATGATTCGAAAGTGTTTAGCACATATGAGAGAGTAGCCTACACATTTGAATAAAAAAAATGATCATCTTTAATCAAGTTTCATTATTAAATCACAAATTCTCCCCCGATCAAAAATATCAAACCCTTTGAGATTTTAGATCTCAAGTGATTTAATAAGGTTTAGAAAAACATAGGAGAAAATGTGGCCAGGTTTAAATACTCATCTTGTTTTTGGATAGATGCTCCCCCTCAACATGTGCATTATGTATTAGAAATCGTTTGGCACATGGAGGCAGGAGTGCCTTTAAAGGACTAAAACCAATTCCATTTAAACAAATTTGAAATTCAAATCACGATCTCTACCCCGATCAAAATTTCAAACCTTTTGAGATTTGTGATCCCAATTGATTTAAATCAGTTAGAGAGTTTTAGGGAAAGACGTGGCAAGATTCAATATTTGAAAAATGACAGATAAGGACCATTTTAAGACATTAAAGATTGTTAATGTCAGGTATGATATTTTTAAGAGATCTTTAAGTAAAATAAAACAATTTCACAATCAAACAAGAACAGAAAAAATTTCATTTTGAAATATCTTGATTCTAAAGAAAAATCATACCATGACATAACATTAAATCTTTAGATCACCACATTAATACGTACAAACGGACTTTTATGAAGAGATATCGTTTGAAAATATTTTATTTTAAATCACTCTCCCCCTCAATCGATGATCGTAGTCGATGATTGAGTGACTTAAGTTTTGATCAAATGAAGTCTAGTGATTTTCAAAATTAAGTCCAATTAATTTTCAAAACAATATTTTCCATTTTCAAAACAATTTAATCAATTTTTTTTCAAAATTGTTTAAAAATGGTATCCTGCACAAAGATACGTTCGGTGGTTGAGAAGCTTATGTTGTTGCTGTAGGGCTTGGAAGAAAAACCATCTGCTGATGCAGTGAGACTTCTTACGTTGCATTTTAATGCCAACTGAGGTCAAATTAAGCTCCATTTCTTCATTTGCTGATGAAGAAAACCATCTAATGATGCAGTGAGACCTCTTACATTGCATTTTACCATGCCAACTCTCCATAGAAGTCCAATTAAGCTCTGTTTCTTCATTTGTCAACCCAAGATATAGTTACCCTTTCCTTTCGGCATCCAATCATCTTCATTTGTGGGATCCGGATCGGGAACATTCTTATATACCAATATACCTGCATACGTTAGTGAACACACATACAAATATATGGTGGTCGACATCACCCAAACAACAATCGACTAATAAAAGTCAATTCAACATATTAATCAGATCATATAAGGCATGGGAATAATGTGTTCATCAAACTCTAATCATCTAATCCTAACAATCATATCCTGGGTACCTAGTCCTTCAATGTAGGTTAACATCATTTTTAATTAAGCATATAGGATAATTAAGAAAGCCCGTTAGATGATGTAAATTTGAAAACATTCTTCCCCTCAATCAATGACTCATTTTATGAAAAGTTTAAAAGCGCTGAAGTCATTGATTGAGTTTGAAAATTTTATTCGAAAACTCTGAAACTGATTGATTTTCAAGCAACTCATTTACCACCACTTTTTGAAAACAACAAATATTTTTCTGAAGAATTTTAGACGGAAAAACATTTGTGTAGGAACAGCAGTCCTTTGACATACTTTTCTTAATTTTTTTTAGGATAAGTGCACGAAATATTTGAAAATTGGTTTAGCATAGCACTTTCCTTTCTTGATGAGCGGGTTGCTATCTGAAATTGTTGGATCGATATACTTTAATCAAACTAACTTAACTAGCTTGTTAAGATTTAATAACCTCGGATAAATCCTAAGTTATTAACAAAGAAACACTGAGCAATCTTTATTAAGTACGCGGAATTTACTTAACAAAGCTAAGAAGAATAACTTTTATTATAAACTCTAAATCTGCTTATTATGCAGATACTCTAATACAACTCTATGATAATCGAACTTTTCTCTAAAACACTAATTCGTAAACTCTAAAACTCTTTTCTGGAATCGTACCTCTAATGCCAATCTAGGAGTCCTTTTATAGGCTCAAGGATATCCTAGTCGGTTTACAATTTGTAACCTTGTACGACAAGTAATCTAAACATAGAATACAATTCTTTCCATAAACAAATATAACAGTTCTTTTGTTCTTGCAGTACTTTGACTTCATAGTGCAGTACTTTGACTTTGTCTTTAGCAGTACTTTGACTCTTTGACTTCTTCCAGTACTTTGCAGCTTACAGTACTTTCATATCTTTAGTACTTTCATATCTTCAGCACTTTGATATCCCAACAATCCTCCCCTAACTTGAATTCTACTTGCTTGACTTCAAGTTCCTTTGTGAATATATCTCTAACAGCTTCATCTTTAAAAATGGATTGTTTCTTAAGATTGTATCTCTGTGCTTGTCAAAGTATCTCTTAGAATTGTTCTTTCCACAGCATCATTCAGCAAGCTCCATCTTTTCAGCAACACAGCAACATATGACAAAGTGTACATTAATTCAGTTTAAGTTGCATACTATGCTCATCACTTCCAAGTGAATCATTGAAAAATTAATGGATTTAGATCTCTTTACCAAAGCCATTATCTCTGGAGTAGCCAAATGTTTTGGTGTGTAAGACCATGGTACATTGATAACCATATGATTTTTAGCAAACCACCAGCTATCAACATATTTGATTTGTCTTTACCAAAAGCTGTACCCTTCTGGACTAGTTAGTTCTTCTATCTAATGGTGAACTAATTACCAATAATGGTTTTTCCACAGCCTTTACCACAAGCCATTTTCTTGTGGGCTAGCCAACTCTTCACATTACTGATATGGTGAGTTGATTACCATCTAACTTATTAGCAAGTTGTCAACTAAAAACGGATTTGATATATCTTTACCAGAGCCGTTTGCTCATGGATTCGTGATGAGTGTCTAAATACTCATCATTTTTGTATCATTTAAACTGCAAAAAAACATCTGAAAACACTCAGAAATGCATCAAAATGATGAAAATATCACAAATAAGTGTTTTATGTGTTTTAAATGCAAAAATATCAAAATCAGATGAAAAATGTATCAAGTTTGCAAAATTGGCAGTTTTAGCCCCCCCCCGAGTTTCAAAAGTTGTCAAAAACAGTCCCTGGTATATCAAAATAAAGAAAAATATCATTCAAGGTCCCTGAAATATTCTAAGTTGTCAAAAATGGTCCTTGAATGAATCTTTGGTCAAATGGCAGAAAAGGTCCCTCAACTTTGAAAAAATGGCAAAATTAGTCCTTGGATATTTTAAAATGGAAAATGATCAAATGTTATCCTTGTACTATTTAAGTTTGTCAAGTTTGGTCCTTTTGATTACATTGGAAAAAGTCAAGTTTGGTCCCTCAAGTTTGCTAGAATTACAAAATTGGTCCTTATATTACTACTAAACCAAACGGACCCCTTTTATTATTGAGCCCAGCCAAAACACTTGACCCCCTGCCAAATATCCCTGTGACCCCTCATTTTTGAACCCCCCCTTCATATTAATACCAGCGGGTTAGCAAAAGTCAAATACCATCACTGTTCACCCCCTACCTCTCTGTCCCGCCAAATCCAGAAACCAGAGTGGTTTCTCACCACTTGCTCCTACTCCCTTCCACCTGTCTTCCAAGTTGTATACCAACCCCCCTCCACCTTCACAAACACCCAAACTTCATTAATTGACTCAAACCTGCTAATGACTTTTTTTGGCGCCAAATCTACACATGGACGATTCTGATGATTTAGAGAGATCCAATGGCTGAAATCAAGTGGGAAACAATCAGAGGTCGACAAGAAGTCTCAAAAGTCTATAAAGAAGAGATGGGAAGCAATGTGGGAAGATATCTAGTGTACTTTAGTTTAGCTTATGTCGTTTTAAGTAATTTTCAATTCTCATTGTATTTTAAAAGCTTTCAAGTGTTTTGTTAAGTCATTTCAGTGTATTGTTAAGCTTTTGCAAGTATTAATTTCAAGTCTTAATCATATTTTCAAGTTTATGCATTTTTCAAGTTCAAAATCTCATATTATGTTAATGATGTTAATAGTTATTATCTTGGATTGATAGGCTCACTTAAGCTCCCAGATAGCTTCCAAAAGCTATTAGTAACCTTTAAAATCAGTTTAGAAACAAAAAGCAAAAATCACCAAAAATACAAATAAAATAGTTGAAAAATAAAAAATCCCATGGAAATGGTATTCACAGCTGGAGCAGGGTAAATATTGGATTGCCTTGGGTTAGAAGCTTTGTGGAAAGCTATTAGGATTGGTCTTGTGCTTTGGTTCTCAGCTTTTACTTGGAATCCAACTTGTAAGCTTAATTTTCCATTTTGGCATTTTACTGTTAGAGTTGCTCATTAGCTTAAATTTCTGTTTGTTCATATTTATTAGTTATAATTAAGTATATTTAAGCAATAAAAACAGTTGCTTGTTCTTTTAAATTTGTAGTTAGCAAAAACCTCATTTTCACAGTCTAATTAGCATAAGTGTAATTTCTTGGTTTTATGTTGTTATTGTTGTTATTTAATGTTTCTTTAGTCTTATTTAATGATAATATAAGGGCTGTAATCAGCTGTATGGTTTTAATCTTTGAAAGTCTTTGAAAATCTTCAAAACAGTTAAGTAAAATGGTGTTTGGATTTGTTTGTTTAACTGTGTTGGAGATTGTTTAATCCTTTGTTCTTGGTTGTTCTGTGTCACATTTGGTCTTAATAACTCAAACAAACCATAAA
Organism: Chrysanthemum seticuspe; assembly: GCA_019973895.1. Taxonomy (NCBI): domain Eukaryota; kingdom Viridiplantae; phylum Streptophyta; class Magnoliopsida; order Asterales; family Asteraceae; genus Chrysanthemum; species Chrysanthemum seticuspe. The sequence continues at coordinate 26,123,959 of BPTQ01000002.1, forward strand.
AACCAGTACTTATTAGTCAGAAAGTCAAAAATACTTTTAATCTCTTCTTACTAGTTAACTGTTAAGATTTTAAAGGTATAATTCATCACAGTTGTTCATAACTTGGTCATCCAGTTTAATTTAATCTCTATCTAGCTTAGTATAACATAATCGGTAAGTAGATTTGATTCAAAGTTCACATTAGTCAACTTATCCGTGATTCTGCTGAATTGCTTTTGAATCTACTGAAGTGTTATTTGCTGATTCTGCTGATTCAGTATTTTGGCTTCTGCTGATATGCTTCTGATGATCTGTATGAAGTTTGCTGAATTGATTTTTGATTCTGCTGATGTAGAAGTTTAGATTCTGCCAATTTGTTTGTTGTTGCTAATTTCTATTTCATTTCTGCTGATTTAGAATTTTAGATTCTGCTGATTCTGCTGAATTGCTTATTGTAGTTTAATAATCTGTTTCTTTACATTCTTTAGCTTATTCCAGTGTGCTTAAGTTGTCCTCAGCTTAAATTATCCATCAAAATCTTTACTGATCACTATCCTTAGTGATCATTCTATCATCTGAAAGTTTTGAAACACCATTCAGTCTCCGTGGGACTTAACGACCCGGGGATCCACTATATTCCTCTGATCTTAATTGCATTGGTGTCTGAACTGTTTGAAGTTTATTACGATTGACCATTCACAAGTGGTCAGCTTGTGTGATATAACTTGACGGTTCCGCATCGATCAAAATTTTGGCGCCGCTGCCGGGGAGGCTTTAGCGTGTTCTAAGCATTTTTCAGATCCATTCTTGCACATACACCATCTTTTGTAAAAAGTTTTTTGTAAAGTTATCAGAAAATCAAAAAGTTCATTAACACTTTTCCTAAAGTGTTAACAACACCAAACAAAATATAAAACAACAAAACAATCGTAACGTTTTCTAGCTTGTGTTTCCTTTAAGGTGATTCTTAAAGAAATACGATTTGGTTAAACGAGACGATACCAAAAATATTGTCCAAAAGTTTTTAAACCATCAGCACAAATCCATACCTACGTCTTTTCAGTGGTACTTAAATAAATACATAAAAATCAACCACCGCAAATCAAGGCAGTACACCTACTAACTGGGGGTGTGACCATAATAAGTTCCCGAACAACAGATTTAAAACTTGCCTTTGTGTCCTTGTGATTTGGTGTACCTTTTTCAAAGAAGCCATTTCATTTGTGATTATTGGTTTAAGTTCACTTGTCGTTTTGCCTGGCATTTGTTTTGTAAACTGATTTTTATACTTAGTGCATGCGCACTCGTTCTTCCAGTTCTACAAGTCCACTTTCTGAGCTTGCAAATATTCCTCGTAGACGTAGAGGACGCTCTGCTCCTTCATCCGTGACTGAGGAACGTCTACCACCACCACCCCCTGTCGTAATGGCAGAAGATAAGCCGATGAATGAGCTTCTCCAAGCACCCATCGAGGGTTACGGAGATGCTATTGTTGTCCCAGCCATCGTGGCTGATACCTTTGAGCTCAAAACCGGGTTGCTTAATCTTGTAACCCAAAGCCAATTCTATGGTTTTGAGCGGGATGATCCTCATGCACATATTCGATGGTTTAACAAGATTGCATCTACCATCAAATACAAGAATGTCCCACATGAAGCCATTAAGCTTCTTCTGTTCCCATTCTCTCTAGAGGGACAAGCCCGGAATTGGCTTGAGAAACAACCCCCTCGTTCCATTGAGACATGGGAGGATTTAGTTACCAAGTTTGTTAACGAATTCTATCCTCCATCCGAAACTACAAGTCTTAAGAATGAGATAATGAAATTCTCTCAAAGATTTGATGAATCATTCGGGGAGGCATGGGATCGTTACAAAGAATTGCTCCGCAAGTGTCCGCATCATGGTTTCACCGAGTTAATGCAAATGGATACTTTCTACAATGGTCTGAACCAGACTAATCAAGACTCTTTAAATGCCTCCGCGGGAGGTAATTTCCTGAGCAAAACCACCAAAGAAGCCTTACAAATTATTGAAAACAAGTCCCAGGTCCGCCCTTTCCGAGCAAAGACATATCAGTCTCAGTCTAATGCTGGACCTTCTACTTCATCTTCCGTGAGTACATCTAGCACCGATGCTAAGATTGACAAACTCACGGATATTGTTCAGGCTTTGGTTCTTGCTAACCAAAAGAAAGTCACTTTCACTCAAACACCATCACATGGTGAAGTGAAGAAAGTTGAAGTTTGTGTTACTTGTGGTGGTCCTCATGCATACCACAACTGTACTGCCACCGATGGTAGTCCGTTTGAAGCCAATGCTCTAGCCGGTACTTCACATCAGGGAGGTAATCAATACCATCCTCAAAATGAACCAAACTACCGTGCTAACACTTATCAGGCACCACCCGGTTTTAACTAGAATCCTAACCGGAATCAGAATCAACCTAGAATGAACCAAGGTTATCAAAACCAAGGTAATTTCTATCCCGGACCAAATCAAGGTTTCCAACATCAAGGAAACCTTAATCAAAACAATTTCAATCAAGGGAATCAATTTCATGGGAATATGAATCCTAATCAAGGAAATTTTCAAAATCAAGGCCCTATTCCTAACAATAGAGGCCAGAATTTTCCTAATCAAACTCAAGCCATTGTTCCAACTGGACCATCATCTGATGAGTTATTAAAGCAATTCATGAAATCCCAAGATGAAATGAACAGGTTGTTGGTCAGTCAGATCGCTGATCTAAAGCAGTCTTTAAATGATCAACCCTCGGGCTCAGGAAAACTTCCGAGCAACACGATCGCTAACCCGAGGGAAGATGCAAAGGCGATCACAACCAGAAGTGGTGTTTCATACAATGGACCCGCTATTCCTACTACCTCTTCTTCTTCTCTCCCGAAGGTAGTGGAAAGTGAACCTGAGGCAACAAAGGACAAGGAACTTCCTATTAATAACGGAGGTACCAACAATGTCCATCCTCAAATTGTCCCGAAACCCAAATCCAATCCAGGAGTTGTTTTTGAACCTCTTGTAGCTCCCGTTGAAAATACCAAATCCAAAACTTCTATTCCTTAACCATCACGTTTGAATGAGCAAAAGCTCCGCGAAAAAGCCAGTCATCAAATGGACAAATTTTTTCAAATTTTCCAAGAACTACATTTTGACATAACCTTTGCAGATGCTATCATGCTGATGCCCAAGTTTGCATCAACTCTCAAACACATGTTAAGCAACAAGGAAAAGCTGTTTGAAATGGCAAAAACTCCTCTGAACGAGAACTGCTCTGCAGTTATCCTGAAGAAGCTTCCAGAAAAGCTTGGAGACCCTGGAAAATTTCTCTTACCTTGTGTATTTCCAGGAATGGTTGAATGCTTTGCCTTAGCAGATCTTGGTGCAAGCATCAATCTGATGCCTTATTCAGTATGGAAGAAACCTTCTCTTCCGGAACTCACTCCTACATGCATGACTCTCGAGCTTGCAGATCGTACAATATCCCGTCCTCTTGGCATTGCCGAGGACGTATTTGTGAAAGTAGGAAAGTTCCATTTTCCAGCTGACTTTGTGATTGTTGATTTCGATGCCGATCATCGGGTTCCTCTCATTGTTGGTCGAGGATTCCTGAGAACGGGCCGTGCTCTCATTGATGTATTTGAGCAAGAAATCACATTACGTGTTGGTAATGAAGCTGTCACCTTTAACCTTGATCAAACTTCGAGGTACTCTGCAAACTATGATTCTGAGTCAGTTAACCGAATAGATATCATTGATGTTTCTTCTGAAGAGTACTCTCAAGAAGTTCTTGGTTATTCTCATAATTCTGTGAGTGAGGATCCCACCACATCTTCTCAACCTATCATAGCCAATTCTACTCCTGCTATCACTCCGTTTGAGGGAAGCGACTTCATCTTGGAAGAGATTGAAGCATACTTGGCTAGTGATTTTGTTCCATGGGAAATTGATCACGCTCCAATTGACATCGAGGGGGACATACTTCTCATTGAGAAGTTGCTTAATGATGATCAATCATCAACCCCTCACACTAGTGATTCAGTTCCAGATGAGATTAATCACCATGAGATTAATCCGGATGGAGATATTCTTATTCTTGAGAAGTTGTTAAATCAAGACACTTCTCCTCCACTCCCTCCCGTCGAACTTCATAACAAGGAAGTCAAGTCAGTTGAGAAAACTGAAGAATTTCCTGAAGTCGAACTTATGGACTTACCACCTCATCTCGAGTATGAATTTCTTGAAGGTGATGATAAATTACCTGTCATTATTGCTCGAGATTTGAGTAAAGATGAAAAAGCTGCTCTCATAAAGGTCTTGAAGTCACACAAGCAAGCAATTGCTTGGAAACTCTCTAACATTAAGGGTATCAACCCTGAATTTTGTACTCACAAAATCTTGATGGAGGATGACTTCAAGCCAGCAGTTCAACATCAGAGAAGGGTGAATCCTAAGATCCATGATGTTATCAAACAGGAGGTTATCAAACTTCTTGATGCAGGATTGATTTACCCGATCTCAGATAGTCCTTGGGTTAGCCTAATTCATTGTGTTCCTAAAAAGGGTGGCATAACTATTGTCACAAATGAAGATAACGAGTTAATTCCAACTCGATTGGTTACGGGATGGCGTGTGTGCATTGACTATCGTAAGTTGAATGACGCCACCCGTAAAGACCATTTTCCTCTACCCTTCATGGACCAAATGCTTGAGAGATTAGCAGGAAACGAGTACTATTGTTTCCTTGACGGTTTCTCGGGTTATTTTCAGATTCCCATTGATCCACAGGATCAAGAGAAGACTACATTCACCTGCCCATACGGAACTTTTGCCTACAAACGTATGCCTTTTGGCCTATGTAATGCTCCTGGCACGTTCCAACGATGTATGATGGCCATATTCCACGACATGATCGGGGAAACAATGGAGGTGTTTATGGATGACTTCTCGGTCATTGGGGACTCATTTCAAACATGTCTCTCCCATCTAGATAAAATGCTAAAACGGTGTGAAGACACCAATCTTTGTCTAAATTGGGAGAAGAGCCACTTTATGGTCAAAGAAGGCATAGTCCTTGGCCATAAGATTTCCAAAAATGGGATTGAGGTAGATAGAGCAAAAGTTGATGTTATTACTAAATTGCCTCATCCTACTACCGTCAAAGGTATTAGGAGTTTTCTAGGTCATGCCGGGTTTTATCGTAGATTCATACAAGATTTTTCTAAAATCGCTCGGCCTATGACCTATCTTCTTGAAAAAGATGCTCCTTTTATCTTCTCACCCGAGTGCATCGAAGCTTTTGAAACATTAAAGAAAAAGCTTACTGAGGCACCCATTCTCGTTGCTCACGACTGGGACTTGCCATTTGAGCTCATGTGCGATGCAAGTGATTTTGCTATCAGTGCAGTCCTAGGGCAACGTAGATCCAAGCATTTTCAGCCTATCCACTACGCGAGTAAGACTATGACTGAAGCTCAAACCCATTACACCACCACAGAAAAAGAGCTATTAGCTGTGGTGTATGCGTTTAAGAAGTTTCGGCCATACTTAATCTTGACCAAATGTGTGGTGTATACGGATCACTCGGCTCTCAAATATCTTTTTGCAAAACAAGATGCAAAACCGAGATTGCTCCGTTGGGTTCTCCTCTTGCAAGAATTTGATATCATTATACGTGATAAAAAAGGAGCTGAAAACCTGGCTGCTGATCATCTGTCCTGATTAGAGAACCCTCACCAAGATGTTTTCGAGAAAAAGGAAATAAATGAAACATTTCCTCTCGAGACACTCAATGCGGTTTCTTTTCGTGGAAACTCTTCTACCCCATGCTTTGCTGACTTCGCAAATTACCATGTGGGTAACTTCATAGTGAAAGGGATGTCGACCCAACAGAAGAACAAATTCTTCAAGGATGTTAAACATTACTTCTGGGACGATCCCTACTTATTCAAAATTTGTGCAGATCAATTCATCCGACGGTGTGTTTATGGACAGGAAGCTATGGACATTCTCAAAGCTTGCCATGCTGGACCCACCGGGGGCCATCATAGTCCAAACTACACTGCCAAAAAGGTGTTTGACTCCGGGTTTTATTGGCCCACGATTTACAAGGATGCCCACGAATTTGTCAAAGCATGTGACGCTTGTCAACGTCATGGAAATATCTCTCAAAGAAATGAAATGCCGTAAAATGCCATTCAAGTTTGTGAGATCTTTGACATATGGGGTATTGACTTTAGGGGCCATTTCCATCTTCTCGAGGAAACAAATACATACTTGTGGCTGTTGACTATTTGTCAAAATGGGTTGAAGCTAAAGCTTTACCTACCAATGATGCCCGAGTAGTTGTGAAATTTTTAAAATCTCTTTTTGCTAGGTTTGGAACTCCGTGAGCTATAATCAGTGATCGTGGTACACATTTCTGCAATGACCAATTTGATCGTGTCATGCAAAAATATGGTGTAACTCACCGTCTCTCTACTGCATACCACCCACAAACAAGTGGGCAAGTTGAAGTTTCCAACCGTGGTATTAAAAGAATTCTTGAAAGGACAGTAGGCGAAAACCGTGCATCCTGGTCGGATAAACTAGATGACGCACTCTGGGCCTTCCGTACAGCTTACAAAACACCCATTGGGTGTACTCCATACAAGCTAGTGTACGGAAAGGCATGTCATCTTCCGATTGAGCTTGAGCACAAAGCATACTGGGCTTTGAAACATGCAAACTTCGATATTCAGACAGCTGGTGATCACAGAAAAGTTCAAATGAATGAATTAAATGAACTTCGTGATCAAGCATACGAGAACTATTTGATCTACAAACAAAAGACAAAGAAGATTCATGACTCTAAAATCAAGAACCGCGTTTTTAACGTTGGTGATCGAGTCCTTCTTTTCAATTCAAGATTAAAGATATTCTCGGGAAAGCTTAAGTCCCGTTGGTCTGGTCCATTTACTATTGCTAAGGTTTATCCTTATGGTACCATTGAGTTATCTCAACCTGATGGTCCAAATTTTAAAGTGAATGGTCATCGATTGAATCACTATTTTGGAGAGGACATTCCTCATATGGTTGTCCCGGATCTACAAACTTTCCCCATGAACCAATGAATGCGGGGATCGAGTCAAGCTAGCGACTCGGTAATCAAAAACAGTAGCACACACAATATGGGTTTTCACTCATATTTCTGATTTCTTTCTATCTTTCTACCACCCTAGTGTGGGGGAGTTTCCCCCCGCTATTGTATATAAGTTTTCTTCTAAAAAAAAAAAAAAAAAAATGTGTATATATCAAAAATAAAATAATGGCCGTAGTATTTCCCTTTTATGTTCTTTGTTTCGGCATAACCGCCGGTACTTTGAATATTGAGGGCAATATTCATTTCTAGTGTGGGGGGGAATTCTCACGAATTTTATCGTGTAATTATTTCACCCAATTCCCCGGTTTTTGGCCAATTTTTTTTTTTGGAGTAAGTGTTTTTCACTTACTCAGCAAATGGTAATCAGTCCGCCATGTCTAACCCACATAAGGATTGGCTAATCCAGGAGCAAACGGCTCTTGGTAAAGATATCTCAAATCCGTTTATGGCTTGCAATTTGCCCAAAATTGTATGGTGTTCAAATCACCATATCTTTAATTAGTGAAGAGTTGGCTAGCCCGCAAGTTTATGGCTTGTGGTAAAGGCAGTGGAAAAACCATAATTGGTAATCGACTCACCAAAGATAATATTGATAATTTATCTAAGAGTTGGCTAGTCCAGAAGCAAACGGCTTCTGGTAAAGACAAATCAAAACCGTTTACAGCTTATGATTTGCTCAAAATCATTTGGTTATCATTGTACCAAGGTTCTTACTTGAACTGAAACAATTGGCTACTCCAGAAGTATTGGCTTTTGGTAAAGAGATAAAATCCATTAATTTTTCTCAAAACATTGCTAGGGACTAGCAATATCTTAGTGTGGGGGATTGATGAGTGTCTAAATACTCATCATTTTTGTATCATTTAAACTGCAAAAAAACATCTGAAAACACTTAGAAATGCATCAAAATGATGAAAATATCAAAATCAGATGAAAAACGTATCAAGTTTGCAAAATTGGCAGTTTTAGCCCCCCCCCCCACCCGAGTTTCAAAAGTGGTCAAAAACAGTCCCTGGTATATCAAAATAAAGAAAAATATCATTCAAGGTCCCTGAAATATTCTAAGTTGTCAAAAATGGTCCTTGAATGAATCTTTGGTCAAATGGCAGAAAAGGTCCCTCAACTTTGAAAAAATGGCAAAATTAGTCCTTGGATATTTTAAAATGGAAAATGATCAATTGTTATCCTTGTACTATTTAAGTTTGTCAAGTTTGGTCCTTTTGATAACATTGGAAAAAGTCAAGTTTGGTCCCTCAAGTTTGCTAGAATTACAAAATTGGTCCTTATATTACTACTAAACCGAACGGACCCCTTTTATTATTGAGCCCAGCCAAAGCACTTGACCCCCTGCCAAATATCCCTGTGACCCCTCAGGTTTGAACCCCCCTTCATATTAATACCAGCGGGTTAGCAAAAGTTAAATACCATCACTGTTCACCCCCTACCTCTCTGTCCCGCCAAATCCAGAAACCAGAGTGGTTTCTCACCACTTACTCCTACTCCCTTCCACCTGTCTTCCAAGTTGTATACCAACCCCCCTCCACCTTCACAAACACCCAAACTTCATTAATTGACTCAAACCTGCTAATGACTTTTTTTGGCGCCAAATCTACACATGGACGATTCTGATGATTTAGAGAGATCCAATGGCTGAAATCAAGTGGGAAACAATCAGAGGTCGACAAGAAGTCTCAAAAGTCTATAAAGAAGAGATGGGAAGCAATGTGGGAAGATATCTAGTGTACTTTAGTTTAGCTTATGTCGTTTTAAGTAATTTTCAATTCTCAGTGTATTTTAAAAGCTTTCAAGTGTTTTGTTAAGTCATTTCAGTGTATTGTTAAACTTTTGCAAGTATTAATTTCAAGTCTTAATCATATTTTCAAGTTTATGCATTTTTCAAGTTCAAAATCTCATATTATGTTAATGATGTTAATAGTTGTTATCTTGGACTGATAGGCTTACTTAAGCTCCTAGATAGCTTCCAAAAGCTATTAGTAACCTTTAAAATCAGTTTAGAAACTAAAAGCAAAAATCACCAAAAATACAAATAAAATAGTTGAAAAATAAAAAATCCCATGGAAATGGTATTCACAGCTGGAGCAGGGTAAATATTGGATTGCCTTGGGTTAGAATCTTTGTGGAAAGCTATTAGGATTGGTCTTGTGCTTTGGTTCTCAGCTTTTACTTGGAATCCAACTTGTAAGCTTAATTTTCCATTTTGGCATTTTACTGTTAGAGTTGCTCATTAGCTTAAATTTCTGTTTGTTCATATTTATTAGTTATAATTAAGTATATTTAAGCAATAAAAACAGTTGCTTGTTCTTTTAAATTTGTAGTTAGCAAAAACCTCATTTTCACAGTCTAATTAGCATAGGTGTAATTTCTTGGTTTTATGTTGTTATTGTTGTTATTTAATGTTTCTTTAGTCTTATTTAATGATAATATAAGGTCTGTAATTAGTTGTATGGTCTTCATCTTTGAAAGTCTTTGAAAATCTTCAAAACAGTTAAGTAAAATGGTGTTTGGATTTGTTTGTTTAACTGTGTTGGAGATTGTTTAATCCTTTGTTCTTGGTTGTTCTGTGTCACATTTGGTCTTAATAACTCAAACAAACCAAAAAAACCAGTACTAATTAGTCAGAAAGTCAAAAATACTTTTAATCTCTTCTTACTAGTTAACTGTTAAGATTTTAAAGGTATAATTCATCACAGTTTTTCATAACTTGGTCATCCATTTTAATTTAATCTCTATCTAGCTTAGTATAACATAATCAGTAAGTAGATTTGATTCAAAGTTCACATTAGTCAACTTATCCGTGATTCTGCTGAATTGCTTTTGAATCTACTGAAGTGTTATTTGATGATTCTGCTGATTCAGTATTTTGGCTTCTGCTGATATGCTTCTGATGATCTGTATGAAGTTTGCTGAATTGATTTTTGATTCTGCTGATGTAGAAGTTTAGATTCTGCCGATTTGTTTGTTGTTGCTAATTTCTATTTCATTTCTGCTGATTTAGAATTTTAGATTCTGCTGATTTTGCTGAATTGCTTATTGTAGTTTAATAATCTGTTTCTTTACATTCTTTAGCTTATTCCAGTGTGCTTAAGTTGTCCTCAGCTTAAATTATCCATCAAAATCTTTACTGATCACTATCCTTAGTGATCATTCTATCATCTGAAAGTTTTGAAACACCATTCAGTCTCTGTGGGACTTAACGACCCGGGGATCCACTATATTCCTCTGATCTTAATTGCATTGGTGTCTGAACTGTTTAAAGTTTATTACGGTTGACCATTCACAAGTGGTCAGCTTATGTGATATAACTTGACGGTTCCGCATCGATCAATTAGTCAATCCTTTTGTAACCATTGTGGATTGATAACCTATTGATGTTATCATCACAAAAACCATTTATTCAACCTTTAGTTCAAAATATTTATTACTTACAAAAAGGTTTCTTCTAAAATTCATTTAACTGGTTTAGTTCAGCAAACAGTACTTTGATGAAAGTACTGTCTGATCAGCAGTACTTTGAATAAAAGTACTGATATATCAAAAAGTATTTATTCAAATAAAATTCATACCAGTTATAGATCATCTTCAGCAATGGTAGTCCAGTTTATAAACAAGTTAATAACCATGCAAGTAGTTTCATTATCCTCTTCTACTTCCAATCCATGCTCTAGCATTCTTCTCATGAGCTCAACTGTGAGAGGGTATCTTCTTTCTGCAAACATGTGTATCATTGTTCCATTTTCCAGCTTTAAAACATGAACTCCATACTCTTTAAAGAATCTCCAGCAAACAATTTCCCAGCTTTCTTGATTCTTCCAGATATCATCAGTGCTCTCTTCTTCAGTTTCCCATATAGTTATGAGATCACCATGTAAAACCAAACCAATCCCTTCTAATGGATTATTTTCAAAGTAAGCTTTCACAACATGATATAAGTAGAATAGGTCTACTCTATCTATAATTTGCAGTAAATCCCATAGCCTTTTGAAAACTTTGAAGCTTTCATCTTCTTTATGAAAAATCATGTAATCTCCATCCTTGGATTTCACAACTTTAAAAACACTAATCTTTGATCTGTTCATCTTCATGTCATCATCTTCCTTTGTATAATCAAAATCTACCACTCTGAGATAATTCTTTAATTCATCACTAGTCTCAGATCTTAATTCAACTTTTTCTTTCTTTGAGAATTGAACATCTGTAACTTCAGTTTTCCTTTTTCTTTTCAAACTCTTCTTTCTTTCAGCTTCAGTCCATGTAGCTTCTTCTCTAAAGTCTTTAATGCCTGCAACATTCTTCTTATAATCCTCCCTAGCAGCTTCATATAATCTTTTCATCTCAAAATAATTAAACTTCTGCAATACTTTGTACCCTTGACTTTTCAGATAAGCCATCATAGCATTTATGTCTTTAGCTTTATTAAGTCTTGGCATAAATCTAACTGGAACAGGTGATTGTAATGGTTCAGCAGCTTTAGCATTCAATTCCTCATGCAACTTCTGAGCTGCTTCTCTATTCTGAGCTTCTTGAGCTTCCTGATCTTTTCTATCTTTAGCATTTAACTCTTTTTGAAGCTTTCTAGCTGCAGCTTCATTCCTAGCAACTTCAATTGCTCTAAGTTCTGCCAAAGTTAGTTTCTTTTTCTTGGTTTCAACCAGAACACCTTTCCCTTTGTCTTTAGGATCAATTGTAGGTTGAGAAGTTCTTTGTTGTTCTTCTTCTTGTACATCTCTAATAGTAACTCCTCCTCTTGGTTGTGACAAATCTCCTAAAATTGTAGCAACTAATTCGTCATCACTTGCAGAATGAATAGGTTTTAATGTAGCTTCCTCCTCTTCTTGTATAACAGTTGTAGAAGGACCAACTTCTTCTTCAAAATTCAATACTCGTGGTGATATTACTTCTTGCCTAGATGTATCTTGAAAAACAGCACTTTGATGTTCAGTACCTAGATCATCAGTACCTTGAACTTGCACTTGTTCTTCTTGTTCCTCAGTATCTGAAATAATCTTTTCTGCAGTACCTATAGATTCTTTCTTCTTCGTAACATCTTCTTTCAAATTTTCTTTTTCTAAATTCCTCCCCAAGTTGACAGAAGATGGTTGAGGAATCTTCGTAGATTTACGAGACTGTGACTGCCTTTGCGCTTTCTTCTTTGATTTAAGCCAGATTCGAAATTCTTTAACCAAAGGCCAGACAAAAATTTTTAGCCTTCTAAACTTTCTTTTCAATTTCTTTATCTGCTTAGCTTGAAACTTGGTAGTCTTGTTCAACCTAACGAGCTCCCTTGTCAAAGCATAATTATCCAAAGACAAACCTTCACGAGGTATAGTATAATGATCGTCACCTTGAAGATGTGAATGTTCCTCTGACGAAACAAGAACAGAACGTTGTGGAGATGTAGTAGGTGATCTTTCAATCTCTGCTTGAACCTCAGGGCTTGGAGAAACAGTACCCTGTAAAGATGCAGTACCTTCATGAGAAGCAGTACTTGCAGATGCAGTACCTTGTGTGTCAGCACTTGGTGATGCTGATCTTGGAGAAGCAGAACTCTGAGAGGCAGCACTTTGTGAAGCAGTACCGTGTACAGAATCAGTACCTTCACTTTCCTCATCCTCTCCAGCTTCATCACGTACAGCTTGAACAACTTCCATCATTGTAGTAGTCAATGGAATGTCTCCACCTCTGAACAAATCACTTCGCCTAGCCATAAATGTAAATATTTTGGCTTGTTGCACAATGACAGGTAACAAAGCAGCAGGTTTTGGAACATCAGCCAATTGCTTGTTTAAGAAAACCTGTACAAACCTTGGGTACATCAACCATTTTGACCCAGATGATATATGTGAAAGCATCCCATCCAAAATAAGCCTTGAAAAATTAAACACTCTGTTGGTAGCTAAACCAACCACTGCAGATGCTATATTTGACCCAAACTGCTCCCAAGAAGTACTTTTAGAACTTATGCAATGGAGCAGTACATGAATCAAAAACTTCCATTAAGGACAGAATAATGCTTTCTTGAATGTTTGTTCTGTCAAAGATCCTTCATAGCCAAGATCCCTAAAAGTATCCCAAATCAGTTGCTTGTCAAATCGAATAGCCCCATCTTCATCACCAAATAATAAATCCTCTCGAATAGAGGCTTCTGTAATCTTGATAGTCCGTCCAGCAACTGTTGATCGAATATAATATTCATCCTCCTCCATATTATCTCTAGCATTAGCCCAAAATTCTTGAATCCAAGGTTCAATAATATCCGGTTCAACTAAAATAGCATAACTAATAGGCGACCCAGTAAGATAATCAATGAGATCATAAAAAGCCACATTCGCCTCAGTCTTGTCCAAATTAGCCACAATATTGTGCTTTGAAACAGTTAATCGATTCGCCATTGTGGAAATAAGTGAGCACAAAGAAAAGATTTTATCGAATAATAAAGAGATGGTGAGTGTGAGATAAGTATGGAAAAGAGTCTAAGTAATAATATGAGAGGGAAAATCGGGAAGTAGTTATTTATAGGTGGGATTTGAAAAATCACTGCCCAAAATAAAATAACCGTTAGCATTAATTACCCATCCATATTACCGTTGGAACAGTACTTTAATACGACAAACAGTACTTTCCACATAAGCAGTACTTTCCCAAGCAGTACTTTCCAAGCAGTACTTTCAAGAAAAACAGTACTTTGCCAAATTCCTTCATAGAAACTAAGTATAAACAAGTATCCTCCCCTCAAGCAATACACAGGACTACACTAACACCTTATAGTCCTCCCCTCAAACATAGCTTAGTAGTTAATCATTCCAATGCTCACGACCAAGTGATTGAATCGTGACACATCAAAGCCTTTTGTGAGTAAATCAGCTACATTGTCATCCGTGTGAACCTTAACAACATTGATGAGCCTGTGCTCATAACAATCTCTGATAAAGTGATGCCTAATCTGAATATGCTTTGTCTTGGAATGATACACAGGATTCTTCACAATACAAATTGTACTCTCATTATCAATATTGATAGGAGTATTTTTGAAATTGAACCCATAGTCCAAGAGTTGATTCTGCATCCACAAAACTTGTCCACAACAACTTGCAGCAGCTACATATTCAGCTTCAGTAGATGATGTTGCTGCAATTGTCTGCTTTTTGCATTGCCAGGAGACTAACCTTCTTCCAAGATATTGGCATCCACCAGTTGTTGATCTTCTATCATAATTATCACCTGCATAGTCACTATCTGAAAAAGCTTCCAAGTGAAAAGGTGACTCTTTAGGATACCACAACCCCAACTTAGGTTGTTGTTTCAAATAACAGAAAATTCTTTTTACTGCATTCATGTGAGAGATCTTTGGTGAGACTTGATATCTTGCACATAGACAAACTGCAAACATGATATCAGGCCTGGATGCAGTAAGATACATAAAAGAGCCAATCATTGATCTATATAACTTGACTTCAACTGGTTGTCCATCTTCATCTTTGCCCAATGAATTGATAGATTTAATAGGGGTAGTAACAGCCTTCATATCATCAAAATTAAACTTCTTAAGTATGTCTGTCACATACTTGTCTTGACTGATAAAAATTCCTTCCTTTGACTGCTTAACCTGAAGTCCTAAAAAGAAAGTTAACTCTCCCATTGAACTCATTTGAAATTCCTTCTGCATCAGCTGCTCAAACTCCTTAACCATGGACTGTTTGGTAGCCCCAAAGATGATATCATCAACATAGACTTGAACTAACATGATATCCTTCTTGTCTCTCTTGATAAATAAAGTCTTGTCGATAGCTCCCCTCCTGTATCCATGTTGTAATAAGAATGTAGAGAGCCTCTCATACCAAGCTCTAGGTGCCTGATGAAGGCCATAAAGAGCCTTAACCACCTTATAGACTTTTTTTGGATGTTTAGGATCTTCAAAACCTGGAGGTTGTTTCACATACACCTTTTCTGTAATAGTACCATATAGAAAGGCACTCTTGACATCCATCTGGTAGACCTGAAAACCCATGTATGAAGCAAAAGCAAGAAATATTCTAATAGCCTCAATCCTTGCTACAGGAGCAAATACTTCATCATAATCTACTCCTTCTTCTTGTCTGTAGCCTTGGGCTACTAACCTTGCCTTGTTTTTAATAACATTGCCTCTTTCATCTCTTTTAACTCTAAAAACCCATTTGGTTCCAATAACTCTCTTCCCATCTGGAAGATCACATAAAAGCCAAACTTCTTGAAGTTTAAATTGAAGAAGTTCTTCCTGCATAGCTTCAACCCAGCTTTCTTTAGTCAAAGCTTGAGCAATATTCTTGGGTTCCTCTTGAGAGATGAAACAAGTAAATAAGCAGGTTTGATGGTCCTTATGATTCAGCCTGTTTTGTTTATACACAAAGCTAAGTAAAGCATTGTGAGGTTTTGTGAAACACTTAGCTTTGTGTCTTGTCATAACTCCAGAAGTAGAAGGACCAATGATTTGATCAGTTGGATGATTCTTATGAATCCGTAAAATAGGAGACTGTGGAACTCCATATGCATCATCCAGATTAGTATAATCAACACCTTCATTGGAGTCTTTGAAAATACCTTCATCTTCAAGCTCATCATCAGTTTCTTCTAACCCAGGCATGGTAGGATCATCTAAATCATCTAAAGTACTGTCAACAGGTGCAGCAGTACTTTGGTTGAAAGTACTGTCAGAAGTACTGTGAGAGTACTCTGCAGTCTTGTTCTTCTTCTTTGCCTCTTCATAAGCTCTCCTTTGTTCATCAGTGTAAGAATGTGCTAAAACATCTTGAAGAAGCATCTGATTAAGTTCCTCTTGAATAGATTGATCCTCAGCAGATAGTGAGGACTGTGGTGTAACAGTACTTTGTTTTGGAGAATCAGTACTTTGCTTAGGAACATCAGTACTTACAGGATCTTTATTAGGAACAGCATCAGGTCTAATATGAACTCCATGAACAACATATTGTATATCTTCTCCATTGTGCAAAGGTTGATTTTCTTCTCTAACAGGAACATAATTCATCGAAGGAGATAAAATCTCAAGATTAAACATCCAATCAGGACCTTTACCTTTCTCATTGTCTTGATCTTCTAAAAACTCAACATGAAGACAATCTTGAATCTTTTTAGTAACTCTGTTGTATACTCGAAAGCCTTTACTATTAGTACAATAACCCAATAGGTAACCTTCTTCAGACTTGCCATCAAACTTCCCCAGATTATCAATGGTGTTCAAAATAGTAAGAGGACATCCAAAAGGCTTCATAAAACGAATGTTGGGTTTATTGCCCATCAGCAATTCATAGGGTGTCTTCATCTGTGGTTTGGTGACAGAGACCCTATTAAGTACATAGCAAGCAGTACTTACAGCTTCTGCCCAAAATTGAATAGGGAGATGGGAATCTGCTAGCATTGTCCTTGCTGCTTCAATCAAAGTCCTATTCTTCCTCTCTGCAACACCATTTTGTTGTGGTGTTCTAGCAATACTAAACTCCCTCTTTATGCCTTTATTTGCACAAAAGTCATCCATAGGCTTGTTCTTGAATTCAGTTCCATTGTCACATCTAATACCTCTAACCTTGAGTCTTAATTTGTTTTCAAGTGCTATAATCAGTGTTTGAATATCATCAAAGGTATCATCTTTAAAGCCCAAAAAGAAAACCCAACTGAATCTACTACAATCATCAGTAACAACCAAACAGTACTTTTTCTTATTTAAACTTGCCACAGAGACAGGTCCAAATAAATCCATATGTAACAGCTCCAATGGTTCTCTAATAGTTCTTTCCTCAAGCTTCTTGCAGGAAGCTTTGTGTTGTTTACCCTTCTTGCATGCCAAACATGATTGATCATTCTTGTAAGTCTTTGAAGGTAAACCTCTAACTAAATTGCCTTTGACCAGTTTGTTGATGTTCTTGAAATTAACATGGCCCAATCTTCTATGCCATTGATGTGCCTCTTCAGATATTGCTTTAGCCACCAAACATGTGGCTCTTCCATAAGAATGTAGACTCTTCATGTCTAAACTATAAACATCATTTGTCCTTGGTACTCTAAGTACTACCAAGTCATCATCAACAGGTTTAAAGTCAGAAGAAAGGATGAGACATTCTGTGTCAGTGAATAACACAGGATGCTTTTTATCACAAATTTGAGAGACTGAGAGCAAGTTGAACTTAAGCTCCTTTACATATCTAACATTCTCAAAGTCAATAAGCCCTGCTTTGATAGTTACTTTGCCAGTAATCTTTCCTCCATTGGGATCATTCCCAAATGCAACTCTTCCTCCACTAATATTTCTAAAATCAGACAGGATCTCTTTATCGCCTGTCATACTTCCAGAGCAACCACTATCCACTATAAGATGATCTTTAAGCTCCTTTTCTGGGTTGCCCTGCACATAAAGAAAAGAGTTAGAAACTTTTAGGAACCCAAGCCATTACTGACTTGTGTTCCCCTTGTGGAGTTACAAACTCAAATTCTTTGAGTATGTAATTCCCACTATCTTTCAAATGATGATCCAAAATTATCTTTTGATCTTTAACATATGGATTTTCAAAACTTTCTGGTTTTTCAACATAAATCCTTTTCACCAGATTTTTAGCATTTTCTTGTATCACAAAAACATCTGATTCACTTTTTGTTGAACGTACTGTTTGTCCCTCAGCAGTACGTTCCCTTTTAACCCATTCGTTTTAACAGGTGGTTCTTGTGATCTAGATCCCCTACATGAATTGTGATACCTTCTAGGTTGATAGTGAGATCTCCTAGAATTCCTATTCCAAGTAATGTTATCAGTACCTTGTTTCTGAGCAGTACTTTGGAAAGTACTGTGAGATACTGAAGGTTTTGAAAAAGGTCTTCTCTGAGGTGGGTATCTGTGATCTGGTGTGAAGTTTTTGTGATTAATCCTATTTGAATTAGTCCAAACTGGTTTGTGCTCTCTAGGTTTCTGATTTGTAGACTTATTCCTTGGAAACTTGCTTAGAAATTCTGAGTGTTTATCACAATCTTTGATTAAGTGATTAGGACTATAACACACAAAACACAGTTTTTGACCCATATGACCAAAGTGATTTCTTCTATGTCTATGTCCAAAATTATTTTGCCTTTTTGATGACTGATAAAATCTGTTTTGACCAACGTTATCCCCAAAAGGTTTAGCAGTACTGTTTTGAAAAGGTTTTGCAGAAGGTACTGCTTGTTGAGCAGTACTTTGTTTGAAAGGTACTGCTTGATTTTGAACATTATTTTCAACAGTTTCTTTGGGTTTCTCAGACCTAGATTGAGCAACAAGCTTCTTCCTAAAATCTAGACTGTCTACTCCAAAACGAGAAACATCAGGCCTAGAGGGTTGATGACTAATGGGATGAGGAACAGCATGATAACCATTGTCTTTCTTATATTCAGGAGGTGGTTCACTTATTGATCCCTCATTACTAGATGTATCTACATAGTTAATGAGTTCATCATCACTAGTGGTTATGTCCTCAAAAACACCATCATCCTGATCACTAGGTTGGTTTTCATCTATGTTACTAAAGTCCATTCCAAATCCTAAGCCTGTTCTAATGAAGGCCCTTCTTTGTTTTTCAACATAAGCAACATGGGACAAGCCAAAATCTCCCCAAGCAGCAAACTTAGCTAACAAATCATCTCTTTCCTTAGTCAATTTCTCAATTTCAGCAATTTTACAGTTTAGTTTCCATTCACTAAGTTTTAACTGGTAATCCTGTTGTTCATATTTTTCAGCCCAAGCCATTTCATTATTTTCATGAGTTAATATTTTGGCTTCCATAGAATCTAAAGTGATTTGATAACCTGCTACCTCAGACCTAGTCCTAATACAATTATCTCTTTCAATCACATAATTGTTAAGCAATTTTAGATAAAACTCATAACAGTTTGAGCATACCTCAGAGATAGGAGACTGAGTTGGTAAAGTAGCCACCATAGCAAGAACAGGATCATCTTTACTTTCTTTGCTCCAATCAAATCCTCCAAAGCCATCATCAGATTCCAAAGCAGCATGTTCAGATTCTTCATCAAAAGCAGTGCTCCAGTTCAATGCTTCCACTGTGTCTTCAACTACATCTTCCACTGCTACCATACAGTAAGTCACCGGTTCATCATCAAATTCTTCACTCCAGTCAACTTCTGATAACTTCTCTTGAGCAACCAAAGCCTTTGTTTCAGTTATTGGAATTTCTTTGAGCTCAAGTTTAGGCTTCTCAGATGTTCTGTTTGCTTGATACTTAGCAAACCTGCACTCCCTTGCAAAGTGACCAGTCTTTTGACAATTGAAGCATTCAATTTGAGATTTGTCAAAAGTTATTCCTTGTTTTGGTTTGAAATCAATACTTTTGACTGTCTTCTTCATGTACTTTTTTATCCTTGCAGTGATCATTGCAACTTGCCACCTGATATCAATTTCTTCAAGTGCATCTTCTTCAATCTGTGCTAGATCCTCTTCATAAGTGATAGGTAAGCTTGCTTGTTGTGCAAAGAAGGAGCACACAACTTCATCTGAGTGCAAAGTGGTAGATGGTGGGGCCTGCTGAGCATATGAAGGGGGATTGTAAACAGCAGTACTTTGAGGAACAGTACTTTGAGGAGAAGCAGTACTTTTGGACCACTCATCTCATATTCATACACCTTCAGTTGATGATAGAGATCATCAAAGTCCATAACATCCAATCCTTGTTGTCCTCTGATCATAGTAGCAATCACATGCCATGTAGATGGCAAACTCCTTAGAAACTTCAAATTAGCATCCTCAACTGATACTTCTGCCTTGTATAACTCCAACATGTTGAGGAGATTTTGAAACCTGTCATATGCAGCATCAAGACTCTCTCTTTCTCCTACTGTGAAAGTTTCAAATTGTTGCTTCTGCAAATTTATGTGCATCTTCTTAGAGGCTTCATTCCCTCCAAATCTGGTCTTGAGAGCAGCCCAGAGCTGCTTAGCATCTTTAGCATCATGAAATTTGAGAAGATGACCATCTGGAATGGCAGACAAGAGAATGTTTAGAGCCTTCTCTTGATTCCTTAGGGTTGCTGCTGGTAAGACTGCCTTTGGTGCTATAGGTTGTCCAGGAACATTAATGGGATCTGGAACTACTTCATTCCCATTCACAATTACATTCCATAGAGCATGGTCTGTGATGGCAATAGACTGCCTCATCTTCATGCACCAGAGATCATATTCTCCCTTCTTGATTATTGGAATTCTGAGTGAGGTGATTGAGGGTGGTGGAACAGCTTCAGTCGACATCTTGAATATAGTTGAAGTAGGGTTTCTTCCTAGTCAGAGTTTCTACACAAGCTCTGATACCACTTGTTGGATCGATATACTTTAATCAAACTAACTTAACTAGCTTGTTAAGATTTAATAACCTCGGATAAATCCTAAGTTATTAACAAAGAAACACTGAGCAATCTTTATTAAGTACGCGAAATTTACTTAACAAAGCTAAGAAGAATAACTTTTATTATAAACTCTAAATCTGCTTATTATGCAGATACTCTAATACAACTCTAAGATAATCGAACTTTTCTCTAAAACACTAATTCGTAAACTCTAAATCTCTTTTCTGGAATCGTACCTCTAATGCCAATCTAGGAGTCCTTTTATAGGCTCAAGGATATCCTAGTCGGTTTACAATTTGTAACCTTGTACGACAAGTAATCTAAACATAGAATACAATTCTTTCCATAAACAAATATAACAGTTCTTTTGTTCTTGCAGTACTTTGACTTCATAGTGCAGTACTTTGACTTTTTCTTTAGCAGTACTTTGACTCTTTGACTTCTTCCAGTACTTTGCAGCTTACAGTACTTTCATATCTTCAGTACTTTCATATCTTCAGCACTTTCATATCCCAACAGAAATAATAGCAAACCATTTTTTAAGCATGGGTTACAGTCAGAAGTAACTGCAAGCCATCATATGAAGCCCGAGTTACAGTCTAAAATAACTGTAAGCCATATTTTGAGACATGTTTTGAAAAGAATATTTACACCTCCTGCTCGAACTTCATCTATGGTCCTGTGCCATTATTGAATGACATTTCTAAGACCATAGATGTTATCGATACTAGAAGGCATGTCTTAAGAAAAACATATTTTTGGTATTTTTAAATTTTTTGATTTTTATGGTATTTTGAAGATTTTATATTTTTCTAATTTGAAATTGTTGGTTTTATATTTTTGTATTTTGCTTTTTGATAAATATTTACAAAGATAGAGTAGATGATATAGTATAAGACGATGATGATACGAGTACCGAGATAAGGATATCGAGCAGCCCCGTTGTAGAAGATAGAAGTCATCATCTCTTAAACATTCACCACCAAAGCTTTCAAGGCTCCTGAATTGAGAGAAATTGAACTGTCTGAAAGTGAGCCTTTGGCAACTTCCCCTCAAATCGAAAATCCATTAGATGAGCAGATTCGAAGCTCTATTTCAAGCTTTCCTTAGCCAGGTGTATAGAGAAGCACACCATTATCATAAATCCCGCTGCTCCTTTTAAGAACGATAATCGAGATTCTCCGTTCGGGGTTATATCATCAAAATAGATCAGCAACGTATCATCCCATGCTTGAATGACTCTTCTCATATTTCTTTTCAACTGAAGTCAGAGGCAATCCATACCAAAAAGTTATCAAGAAACCATTTCCCCCGAGTAGTTGAATTGATGCAGCCAGTCTCTTAGACTAGAGCTCACGAACCCGAATACACATATACCCGAAGACAGAGAAACTTATACCATCGAAGTAGCAGATTAAGTCTGATAGCCAAAGAATAACCCCGATGTATACTTTTCTCTCCCCTAATGATAGTGTATGAAGCTCAAGAACCTGAAGTACCCGAATGCCTAGAGAAAGAAAAACCGATAACACTGAAGAAGCAGGCCGAATCACTGATTATCTCTGCGGATGACTATCTTTGCGGATGTCAACTCTGGAATAAGTGATTATATCGTTGAATCATTGATTAAGCACTCAAGAGAAATAGCTGAGCATCCCCAATGTACACTATCTCTCTCCCCAATGAATTACACACTTGTGTACCTTTTTTTTATCTTCAGAAACTTTCTCTAACATCTCTTCCCCTACATAGTTGGAATAAACACTAAACGCCATGAGTCAAACCTTGAGTTTCTCTACGGTAATGACATTTGTCTTCCCGGGATATCTTCAATCACTTAGAAGTATTAAGTTCATCAAGTTTACTCGCCATGAGTCAAACCTTGAGTTTCTCTGCGGTAATAACATTTGTCTTCCCGGGATATCTTCACTCATTTAGAAGTATTAAGTTCATCAAGTTTACTCGCGTTTAGATACGTGTCTCCTTCCCCCTTTCTGGTTTTGATACTTCAAAACCATCAACTCTTTGTAAGCCTGTATACTTGAAATCTTTTGAGATGAACACATGTAATCAAGTGGGAATCAACTTGCTGAAGTAAAATGTGAGCAACTCTAATTGGGGATTAACATTGGCTTTTCACTCTTCCCCAATTAGTGCTCTCCCCTAAACCAAAAATATTTATGATGAATGCTTGAATTGAGAAGAAGTCTTTAGATCGTTAAATGCAACTCGTCTTTAGTGGTGTAACATGTAGCAGAAAATGTAGAACCGACTGTAGACTCGACCTTCTTCAAGATTGTCCAGTTGGGGAATAAATAGTTAACATCTTCATCACACCAAAAAGCATCCCAATTAACTTACATCTTGCAAATCCCCTTAGCTAAAATCCCTCCCAATCAAATAAGAACAGAAAGATGTTCATCAAGGAAATCAGCAATCAGCCCGCAATGAACACACTAAATGGTAATACCAAGCAAACAATCACATCAAACAAGAACAGAAGGTTGTTCGGAATCATCATGTTGATGTGCACGTGAAGCATTAACCGAAAGCACTTGTCTTAAAACTCATCAGCCCGTGTGAAGATGTCAACTAATGGCTCTTAGAAGAAACTCCATGTAACGATGACCCGATAAGATGAAGCTCGGTTCTTACATGAGTTAGGAGCCATTTGACCATTTATTCTCAAATATCAATCAACCATGCAAAAAATTCACACTTCCTCTCCCACTCAAGAATTGCATACGGAGATGCCATTCTTGATTACACAAGTGATTATCATCCAAATGTATTCTATTCACACTTCTCCCCCGCAAAATTAGCACATGATGTCGCCATCTTCATTATATTGAGCAAGTGGAATAAGAGTAATTATCAGTAGTTCGGTTCACTTGATGACTGAAGCGCATGGAAAAAGCATGAAGCATGTTGATGAGAAATGTTGATGAGAATGGTCATAAACATGAAGATTTCTCTTCTTTTGAAGATAAAGCGCACTGAAACGTACACTTTTCTTTTCTTTAGAATACGAGGCTTGAACTGTTGTGTTCAAATGTCATAAGAAGATTTCTCTTCTTTATAAGATAAAGTGCACTGAAACGTACACTTTTCTTTTCTTTAGAGTACGAGGCATGAACGGTTGTGTTCATACGTCATAGCCAAATGAATATCAAGATTGAGTTACTTGAACCCGTGAGTTATGAGATATCAATCCATTTGTAATCCATACTTTAAGCCAGTCCATGTATTGAAGGATCGAAGTATCTGCAACTGAGTAAGGACTACCTGTACTAATATTACAAACTTGATTGCATATATTTTGGTTAGTGACATCAGTATCCAAACCCTTTGGGGTTTCACGGTCAACTTTGAGATTGCCATTGGTAAACATCTTTCCTGTAGGTATCCACCTAAGTCCAGCATTCTTAAAAATTCTACCAGATGGTATCCACTTATGATAAGGTCTAGGATTATTAGGCTTCTTATGCATAGTGGAAGACTTATCCTTATTCCTAGTTTCCAAAGATTTAGCAGTTGGTAACCATCTAGGCGAGGCTTTTGGTTTCATTTGCTTCATATGCACTGTGGATGACTTAGTGTAAATCCTAGACTTAACTGGTTGTACCATTGCATGAGCATTTACTTTCTTCAGGGATTTTGTGAAACATTTATCATGATTAGCATTAAAGATACATTTCAGACACTTTGAGCAAACAGCTTGTTTGGATTCAGAAGTAGATCTAGATTTCTTAGAGTGATTAGCTATGGGAATAGCTTTAATCGAAACACAACTACTCTTAGATGTAAGCCAATCCCTAGTCTTTAGATTAGTGTTCCTAGGTAATGGTTTAGAACTACTAGCAGTGCCTTGAAATCTCGAAGAATTCATCATCCTAGGTCTTGCACCTAAAATTCTGTCTTTGCGATTATGTGCCTTCTTTCTAGCCATTTCTAGATAAGAGTTCTGATACAAGTCATTCATATCAATTTTCCTAAGCAAGTGAGGTGAAGTGACTGGTTTTGTCAAAACTTGTTTTGCATCAACTTGGGAAGCAAACCGCGTTTTTGAAAATTTTGGTCGTTCAGATCTAAACACATTCGGTTGTCTAATAACTAGTTTCCCCAAGTTTGATGGTTTTCAAAACTTAGTGTTCACACTATTCCCTGTTATTTTTCTGAGGTCATTTTTTACAGCAACAATAGCGAAACTCTTTTCCTGAAGTTGAGCTTTGAGATCATCAATTTTTGCTATCAAAGAGTTTGTTTCCATTGACTTAGTTCTAGCTTCTTTGACCGAGTCACTTAGTTCTATGTGATTCTTTCTCAAAGACTCATTTTCCTTTAGTAATTTGGCCACACAAACCGCTAATTCATCATTTCTCATTTGAATATCATCAATAGCATTAACATCAGAATTACTTGTAACCAAATTACTTTTCACATGCATACCAGAAATATGTTTCTTCAAAAAGTTGATGGTTGAGTCTTTGTCTTGAAGCTGAGCTTTCAAAGTGTTCATTTCAAAAAGTTCACGGAATTCAGGAAGTTCCGGATTTTTACATGGTTTGTTAATTTGGAAACTTTCTTCTTTACTTTGTATCGCAATTTCAAGTGAAATGCAATGTTTTTCAAGATTTGAGAATTTGTTTGAAAGTTCATCAAAATCCTTTTTATCAACCATATTGTTTGTGTTGAAACACTTAATCTCAGACTCAGCCTCAGTTATAGGACATTTATCAGAGTCATGTTCAGCATCATGATCAGTTTGTTTAAGTACTTTAGCAGATGCACTATATTGAACAGTAAAGGGTACCTCATTACATGACACCTGTTCAATTTCTGGTCTGATATCTGCATCCACATCATGTCTAACAAGACTCACTGAATCGCTGGCTGTGTCAAGCTTATCTATCTTTGAGCCTCTGTATTCAGTGTCAACTGATCCAACATCTGGAGTTCTAACCAACTCAATACTACAATCTTTTGATTGTGCCCGACATTTATTCCCATTTCTGATTTCAGCATCTACTTCTTGTGTGTTAAGAGTAACTGAAGAGCTGGTTACATCATTAATTATTGTCTCTGACATTCTGCATTCAACAACACCCGACCTTTCAGCAGATACATTACCTGACTCATCACAACTATCTCTCAATTGCACCCGACTCTCATCTACTTTTTCATCTTTTTGAGTAACTTCCTCAATATACTTCTCCACATTATCCATGAGATGGATAAGTGTCTCTGTGAACACGCTAATTTCCATTCCAGTGTGTCTCTTGAAGGACATTTCAGTCATGTCTTGATCATAATCTGATGTGAATTCCTTTCTAATGAATGAATGAAAGTGTTTGTAGATCACTTGAAGTGCAGCACTGGAACTATCCTTTTGAACCTTCTCTTTGTCAAGTTGTAGCTCCAATTGCTCTAGGTTTAACAACAAAGTTCCTGTTAATGTGGATAAGTCCTGACGGAAGAGGGCAATACATGTTCGTTCCATTGATGTGGGTAGAAGTAACATGAGGTGAGAGTGAAGTTGTTGATAAGGTTCAATGCTTCTTTCCTTTTGCATGGCATTATGTAGGCTGAACAGGTGCAAATCTTTCTCATTAGACTCGGAGCATGAAGAGCTCAAATCATCATTGATTGATTCCATCATCTGTAATCGTTCAGTATAGCAAATATTCTCATGGTTTTCTACAGCATCATACAGTTTGAGTACTTCTAAAATCAATGAATCAGGAATGTAAGACGTGATGTTGATGAATCTACGGGATTTTCCAAGTCTATGATTTAAACTGAGAAATAGAATCTTTTGCGGGATTTTACTAAAATCAAGACCAAACCGTTAAGCAATGACCAATGGAACGAGTTAAGATGACTGATGGATTGTCACAATGATAGACAATTGTGTGTTAGGACTTATGATTGTTTGTAGGATTAGCATAAATGTTGTTTGGTTGAGATTTGGATTGGTTTATGCCCTTTTTACGGAAAAATTTAGGTCAGAAAACATAAAAACCTCAATAACTTCTGTTCGGAGCGGATTTAGGCCTTGAAGGTTAACCCAAATAGTTCATTTGGCGTGCCATTCTCCTCGTTCTCACGATCGTTTTGATGGATAGAACGCTGAAAACGGAGTTACGGTTCAAGAGTTATGGCCGTTTGAAGTTTTGTCAGGAAAAGTCAACAAGTCGCTAGTAAGACAAGTTGCTAGAGTCACCAAGTCGCTAAGTGACAACTCGCTAAAGGCTCAAGTCACTGTGGATCAAGTCGCTAGACACAAGTCGCTAAACAGTCAAGTCGCTAAAGAGCAACTCGCTAAGTATCCAAGTCGCTAACACAAAGTCGCTAAGAATACTAAGTACAAGTTGCTAATAAATTGAAAGCAAGTCGCTAACTTTACCAAGTCGCTAGCCGTAGTGGAGAATCCAATAAGTTGTACTGTTTTTCGGCTTGTCTCAATAGACAAGTCGCTAGGACCAAATCGCTAACAATTAACACTACAACTCGCTACCTTTTACTGAAGCAAGTCGCTATGATGAAAAACACTACGAGAACCAAGTCCCTAGCAAGAAAAACTTCAAAAAACACACTTTTCAATCCAAAACAAGCCCAACCACAGTGATTCAAGCTTTCCAAATCAAAACCTAAACACTTATGATGATTCTAAACACAAAAGTACAATCAAAATCCAAACTTTAACACTAGAAATGATCCAAATGATGTAAACTACTCTAAACACATTCAAACCCACTAGAAATCCAAGAACATGAAAGATGAGTGATCAAACCATGGCTCTTGATACCAATTGTAAGATATTGGATTTCATAAACACACAAATAAGCTCAATAATGGATCGAATGAGATAGAGTTTAATGAGAGAAAGTGGGGTCCTTTCTAGAGAGTGAAAGTGAAAGAAAACATAGAAGGTTAGATTAAGAATGAAAGGTCCAACCCTCTACCTTGGGAGGTAGAGGGTATATATAGTTTTTGTTAGGTTCCTATATTAGTAACACAAGCATCAATAGAAGAAATAGAGAAGAAAATAGATCGGTTGAACAATAACAAACAAACACTTATGCGTATGAATAATGAATGGTTATGCGTAGGAGAGGGAGCTAGGGCAACACTCCTAGTCCCTTCCTTTCCTTATTGGAATTGGGCAAAGGCTTATAGGCCTTCTACATAAGCCTTAGCTTAATAACAAACATAAAGGCCATATTAAGCTAACTATTACATATGAATCACTAACAATTGAATTAATGTTTAGGAGTGATTCCAACAATCTCCCCCTAAGTGTTGGTGATGAAAGAGTGATAAACTATGTAGGTGCTGATGTAATAGTAGCTTTGACGTCTTCTGACATTCTTCTTTCTTGTGAGAAGAATTACCTTGATTCGAACAATCTCCCCAGTGCAGAGAAATTGTTTCCTTTGAAAAATTCTGCTTTGACGTCATCTTTGTTCTTTGATCTTTGTTCTTTGTGATGGTAGTGATAGTATGTTGTTGTTGTCTGCATCAGGTCTGCTTCGTTACTCTAGTGTCTCCACGTCATTCTTCAACATGCTCACACGCTCTTTAACGTTGGATTACAGTACTGATGAAGTTCTCTTAGTCTTTAACTTTGTAGATTCTTTGAATTGATGAAGAATCTTTCAGACTTTTGTGTTGCCTTTTGATAAAACTTCCATTAGTGATATCGTTGGTATGAGCATGTGAAGAATCTGCACGATCAGTCCGCTCCAGAGCTTCCATAAGAACAAAAACATAAGAAAGGTTAGTAATAAGCGGATTCCAGCACTTACAAGTTTGAACTTTGAGAGTGTTAACAGCATAGTGTGAAAACACAAATCTAATTCTCACAAAGGCCGTTCCTGAACTGGAGTCCCACAAGTGAGATAACACGATGTACCGGAGTACACCTACAGTTCAGATGAGTCGCTGAGGAACACTGAAGAATCACCTCATGACTGTAGACCGTTTGAGACACACTAAGCGTAATCTACGGGGAGTTACCGAAGTGACCTGCTGTCATGGCTGTTTGATGTTGACCCTGGCAGGAGTTTCCATTCAATTACTGAGGATCACAAAAATGAACCTCTCATAAATTTTCTCGATAGATTGCTAGGATCTGTGTAGGACTCGATAACGTACCACTGTTGTTCTTATTGTTGAACAACAAGTAATGAACAGTCAAGTGTACCTATGAGATCTTTTGATGAATCTCGTGGCTCTAGGGAGAGGGAGAGGGTCTCCTTCTTCAATACCAGCAATCTCTAAGAGAAAGCCGATAGTTTACGTAGGGTTCCCTATGAGAATGAAACAAGCTTCTTTTGGGAGAAACTTGAGTGGCTAAGAAGGTTTAGTGCATGCGTCACTGGGTCCATGACGACTTTTATCTTCAATACCGGTGTCATCTAGTGACAACCAATAGCATATGAATTGAACCCGGTGTCTACCCTAAGTTGAATAATCTGGAGGGCTATTTCTTTTCACCCTTTTCTTTGCTTTTCTTTTTAATTCTTCAACTCCTTCTTTCTCCGATTCTCATTTTCTCCTTTTTATAATCATACCTAAGGACTTCTAATTCTAACTATTGGTATTGTCCTTGGGTAGATCCCTCCGGCTCTGGCGGATCATAGGACGGCTATTCCTAACCTTAATCACCTTATAACTCCATTGCCATTAAACCATTTTCATGAAAATCTCTCGAAGTGTTTGTGAATGAAAAACTTGTTCGAACACTTCAAGAGTTTTGGATTTTCAGAAATACTCCCCCTCCACATGTGCTTAAGAGTTTTAACAGAAATCTGCACAGTGAGAGAAGAGCGCGCACTTTTTGAATTGATCAACTCAAGATAGACAATTCCTTGTGAGACACGATTACGTTGCGTACTTAAAGAGATACATTGTCAGCTTTTAGGTGACAACTAGCTCTAATAACTACCTTGAAGATGTGGACAACCCCAAGAGGTTGTCAAACCCGTCAAAGTTCATGTCTATCAAGAGCTTCTCGAATGGGTACAATTTACTTGGATAAGTCTTGGAAGACGAATCTTTTCAATGTATGATTGTTCAGTTCCCGTCAATTCATGGGTTGAAGTCTTTTCACACGAGGATTCAATAGCAAAACACAACATATTTCTTATCACATAATTTTCCTCCCCCTAAAAAATGGCATATAAATATGTTATTTTTGACGAAATGTTTGAGAATAAATATGACCATTTTGAGTTTTGTGGGAAGAGTACACAAAGAACAATTTGTGAACAAAGTTTGTAAGTCAAATACTCCCCCTCAACAAGTGATATAAATAGTTGAGGTTTTTAAAATCATAAGGGGAAGTACTTGTCCTTTTGAGCAAAACCTTCAAAAAATGAAAGGTTTGATAGGTTTTACTCAAAAGTAAGAAGCTTTCGCTCCTTTTATTAGGATTGTGGCACTGAAGCGTACCACAGGGTCCTTTATTTACAAGAGTGGGTTGTACACTGTTATGTGTGCACAAGCCATTAAAATAATCACACATCCAAATAAATATGAAAATGAAGGTAAAACAGTTTAAGGGGTACCAGGAAGTCCATCAATCTTTCCAGGAATGCGATCAGGGCGTTGATAGCCGGTGAGAGAAAACCTGGGATGACCACTTACAAAACTCTCCAGTGTTCTGAACTGGTCCCTTCTGTACAACCTTTCAACGATACGAGTGATGATCCTCTTCACATCTCGTCTATCCTGAGAATTCCATCACTTTGTAGACCCAATGCCTTCATGTATCGCCTTCAACCTATAAGCCAATCTGTCTCTGACACTCTTCAGTGTGTGATCTCCAAACTTATGAAGATCTCTACACGCCATCAAGCAGTTGTGATGTAGTTCACTGCGGTAAACTACTCCAAACCGTTTGCTGACAAGAGTGTATTGTCGAAGATGGTTGATATCAGGAAGTTCAAGCTGAGGTCTGGTGAAGTTGACACGGGTCTGATAGGATTCAACAGCAAGTTGTAAATCTTCTACACGTTCTTGGATCACTATGCTTCTGATGAAGATGAGCAGGGACTTGATGTATTCACGTTGAATTTCAGTTGAGAAATGTCTCATTCTTCCCTGTACTTTAGCAAGATACAGATCTTCAATGTCGTTGAGAGACAAGTTCTGAAAGTCCGCTTCACAAAATTCATAGTCCCTTTTGTCTTGTCTTTTGACCACGATAGACTTGAGGAAGGTGTAATCCCATTTAGATGACAGGGTGACATGCTTCACGGCTACGATCCCTTTATCACTGAACACTTCATGTTGAGACTTTCGGACTTGGCAGCTTTTGTAGTAGATTCGTCGGCGTTCTGGCCAATGGTGAATCCTGTACATTACATCGATGTCATACTTTTCCACGCTGTTGGAAAACATGTGAGTAGCCTTTTCTTCGATGGCTATGCAGTTTGAGTATATGGCTGCCGGGAATGGAAGTGTAAGTGAGGTAGCATATTTCTTTGAAGCATCACTACCGTGTAGAAGAAATTCCAAATATTTGTTGAAAAAATAGCAAAATGGAATCCTAGGTTGATCTGGTTGGCCAATGGTTGGTAGAGGTCTAGACCAGTCGGTGTAGTATGGAGGGTTGTCTCTTTTGGTGAAGTCAATGTTTGCTTTAGGGTTGAGCCAATCAATGTTGGTAGACATGGCTTGTGCTATGTTTTCAAGGTGATATTCGACTTCAATAGCACTTTCCGAGCTGTCTTTGAGTAGTTGAAAGGCTTCATTCTTGATTCGTCTCAACTCTGATTTCGTCATCTTCTTTCACATGAAACTTATCTTGTAATAACTTAGCATGCTCCAACGTACTACCTTCTACCATATCTGGTTCATCAGTTAGAGCGGGAGTGGCATCAACAAGTGTGGAGAACCATTCAAACTCTTTGTCATCTTCGTCGAGCCATGAGACGACATCAGCCTTAGGAGACTTCTTCTTCTTCTTTGGCCTTGATGAGGATGATGGTTTCTTTGTTGAAGCAGGAGAGGTGGGTTGTTGTTGGGGTTCAGGGACTTCCTCATCGTCACCACCAGTATACTCAAAGTGATCACCGGTTTTCTCTGTCTGGGGTGGTAACTCAGAGTCTTGAGGTTTGTTAGCAGAAGAGCAAGGAGGAGATCGTCTTGGTGGTGAAGTCCTTCGGGGTGGAGGCGGCATTGAGGAGGATTCACCAGACTTTTTTGGAAGTTTAGGTGCAAAATCCTTGTCCTTATCATCGTCATCTCTTGGTCGTTTTGGTTGACTTGCTGATTCTTTGCATGAAGACCTGAGTTGATAGTCTAATAGAGTCTCAAAGAACTTAGCTTCATTCGAAGTGAAGGTTCCAACTCTTTTTGACATTTGCATCACTAATTTAGTAATCAATTCAGCTTAAGAGAAATCAGATTCTTTGGCCATTGTATGTTTAACCAATGTAACGATATTTGGAGTAAGTAGTCTGGAATATAACTCCCTTGTCACTTTAGGAACGGTGTCGAGAAGGAATTTGTGAGTGTCTTCTCTTGCCATCTTCTCTAATTCCTTTTGGAAATCTCCACTGATAAACTTCTGGATGTGTTCCCTTTCTTTCAACAACTCGTTTATCCCGTCTTGAAGAAAGTTGATTCTGTCAGCGAGTTGATTCAGCTTTTTGTTGGTAACATCCTTCTTCCGTACTTGCTTGACAGCTTGAACAATCCTTGTTTTAGCTCGGAATAACCAAGAGTCCGTTGCCTTCTTCACAGACTTGGATGTGGATTTTGTTGTTCTTCTGGATGGTAGTGGTGAAGAGTGAGAAGATGAGTCTGATGATGATGAGATGTGAGGTGACTCTGGATCCTTTGGAGGTTCAGAGGTTTGTTCTTTGGAACGTGATGGAATTTGTAGAAGAAAGTCATCATATTCAACCTCGTCATCCTTTGTAGTCTTAGCCTGTTCTTCAGCCTGAATCCTGGCCTCTTCCTCTGCTTTGGCATGAGCTGCAGCCTCTTCATCAGTCTTTTCTTTCTCAGACTTTTCTTTTTCTGGTTCTTCAAAATCATAGGTGATGGTCTCCTCTAGTCGCTGTTGTTGTGGATCATGGGTGGTGGTACCAGTTCCCTTATCGGGTTGATTAATCGCATCAGGAGCTGGTGTAGTTAGTGCACCACTTGACCCTCCAGGGCCACAAATTTGTTTCTGTTTGAATTGTTCAGCAACGTGTTGGAGTTTCAATTTTTCACCTTTTTCCTGTAATCTTTTTCAAGTTGCTCTTAATCAGAACTTTCTTCTTCTTCTTGCTCAAGCACCGGAGTCTTTCCCTTGTCACCTTTGGGACTTGGAGGTTTTGCTACTTTCTCAGTTTCAACGTTTGGAGTTTCAGAGTAGAAAACTTCTTCATCCGTATCAGTGTTTTCTGAGTCTTCATCGACTAGTTTTCTTTGCGGTTCAGACTTGGGAATGGGAATGGGAACAGCTTCCTTAGATGGAACTTTCCTTTTGAGTGTAGGTTTCCTCTTAGGGAACTTTCGTTGACTCTCAGTGCTTGCAACACTTCCTGCACTGCCTCTTCTGGTTTTCCTAGAAGGTGTGCCAGAAGACTTGTCATCGAGAAAACCAACTTTGCCTTCATCAACTGCTACCAGATACCTTTTGTATGAGTAAAGCTGTTTGATTGCATCAGAGAGAAGGTGATCCGGTAGCACAACACCCTGTTTCTTTGTTGTAGATTCCTTGAATCTGACTGTGAGTGTAGGCTCATACAACATAGAGTGATTGTTTGGGTCGTCGAGTCTCAAGGGAATATCGGGATTTAACCCAAGAGCTCTCTGGATCAGCAGTTCTGTGTATCTGATGTATGGGATCTTGGTGCCTCGCTTTTTGAGGAAAGACATCATGTCATCCCATATCAGAGCTTCAACTTCGATATGTTTCATGTTGACCAAAGCCCAGAAAATTTGTAGTTCCATGAGCTTGGGATGCTCATAACCACTATCCCGTCCAGAAATAGATTTTGTGATGATGATGAAGAGGGTTCTCCAGGGCTAAGGGATATTCTTCAGATCAACGTAAGAGTGCTTGTTGATTACCCCTGTAGCTTCGTCATAACCGATGTCGATCATGAATTGCAGAATGACCTCTTCAGTAGCTGTAGCGTAGTACTCAGTTGGTTCAATGACAGGAATAAGGAGAATAGCCCGCAAGTCTGCTGGTGTGATGGTGACTTGCTTGTGATTGAGAGTCACAATCACAGCATTTTGCCCTTTGATCTGTTTCATTGTGTGCCAGAATTGCTGTATGTAGATCTCCGGAACTGTGGCAGAGTTGGTGAGCATATTCTGATAAGAATGGTTCTTCATAATGTCTACTGCTATCAGACAAGAAGACTCTGAGCAGGTGAGAGTATCATAGTCAACCCGAAGGTTTTTCTTTCCAATATTCATCGGATAGCCATTAGAGAAGATATCAGCAACGGTGAGAACATTTGGTGCATCCACATTCTGCATTTGAGCGTCCATGTCGTGATCTGAAAGATATTTAGCCAAAAGAACCAACATATCGAAAGACATTATGTAAGTCAACAGATGGTTATATTGTCTAATTATTGAATGTGATATGTTGATGATTGCTACGAGTCCAATGTCACTTGTTTGTCCAATAGTCCAAAGACGTCGTGATAAGTTTCGTAAGTTGATTAACTTCAAATTTTAAAGTTTATGTTATCACTTATTTTTCACAACATATTAAACGTTTAAGCTTATTAGTGACATTATTGGTTTCGTGGCGTTATGATTTATTTATTTACAAGTTTGCACGCGTAAAAATTCATAATTAAGGTTAAACAAGGCTTAGGCGTAGAAATGTCAAGCTTATGCATAAACAGGAATGGTATACGCGTAAACGCAAGCTTATGCGTAGGTTCTTGACTTACGCGTAGGAAAAGGGGACCTTATGCGTAGAGCTTACGCGTAGGCGTATATAAACCTTACGCGTAAAGCTTACTCGTAAGAGTCAACCTTATGCGTAGAGGTCACTGTTTATGCATATCCTTCACAGGATACGCGTAGTCCCTTATGTAGAACCTTACGCATATAAGATTTCTCTTACGCATAAGATTCTACGCGTAAGGTGATCCTTATGCGTAGTTTGCTAGAAACCTTGATTCTGAATTTTCAAACGTAGAAGACCTGAAATAAATTCGTCATAACACAATCATTAACATCTACATTCAATCACCATCAGATCATATCATGAATACACATATAACAGTTACGCGTAAGAACACTTATGCGTAAACCTAAACCCTAAGGTTAAATTTTTACGAGTAAGTAATCTAGCCATAGAATTTAAACCAAAATGATTCTGGGAGGTCTAAGAAGCCTTATGAGTAGTTCTATCCAAGTTTTAACATTAGAATTTGAGTGAATCAAAAATACCCAAATGCGTATGAACTTAAACCCTAGTTTCTAATTAAAGATCAATTAGTGTTTCTGGGTTGGTTCTGAGCCTAGATATCATCAATTCACCATAAGAACAACATCACTCAACTATCTTTTTAACCAAAAATGTTCTCATTTGAAAACCCCCAAATATACGCATGAACCCTAGTTTTCAAAACACATCAATTCGTGTATCTGGGTGATGTTTAATGATAAAAATGGTATTAATGATGTTATACGAACATTTTGGCACTATCTTTTTCACCACAAACACACACCATTGATTATGTGTTCATACGCTTATGCGTAGAACACAAAATCACTCATATCTAACAATCTAACCATTGGTTTTTGAAACGATTTAAAACCATTGTTTGTAATCATGTTAAGAACACAAGAACACTTACAAATTGATGATCAAGTAACCGGATTTGAAGATTGATTTTTATGCGTAGATTAGGGTAGTTGGTGTAATAAATGAGAAGAGTTAATGATATGAAAAAATTAGGTGGAGGTTTTGTACAAAATTACTTTAAGCTTTTGACAATTTCAGTCCCTCCACCTTTTCCATTAACATCCAATGCCTTTAACTTCCATTTTGGTTACCGAACGAATGATATTTTGGAAAAAAATTTGACGACACTCCCCCTCAACTTAAGAAATAATGAACTTTTATAAATTTTAGTCTGAGGAGTGTCAGTAAACCAGAAAAGTGACCACCATTATAAAAGAAACAATAAGGATAAGGTAAAATGCAAGTACAAGGTTTTATTAAACTGAAAAATATTAGCTTTCTCCCCCTCAACACTTGATCGAAAAAAATACTGAATTTTGAAAGATTTGAGTGTTGACGGAAGAATTGTACTTGCAATGTTAAAAGAAATATAGATAGAAGAATATTTTTGTTGTTTTATCGGATTTTATAATTTTGTATTTTGTTTTTGAAAAATATTTACAAAAGGAGGTTTTGGTGTTTGACTGGTTTTTAAGAATGTTTTAAGAGTTCATCCAGTTCCTCTTGAGTCAAACACTGCATACCAATCCGGTGGACCAACTCAGTAAACCTAGCAGGAGCTAAGGCTTTGGTGAGTAGAT
Source organism: Chrysanthemum seticuspe (assembly GCA_019973895.1). NCBI lineage: Eukaryota > Viridiplantae > Streptophyta > Magnoliopsida > Asterales > Asteraceae > Chrysanthemum > Chrysanthemum seticuspe. The sequence continues at coordinate 26,160,001 of BPTQ01000002.1, forward strand.
CTGCCAATTGGTATCCAGTACCCACAAAATATAATTCAACAGTACCCTGTTCCACGTGATCCTTGATGAAATGATATTGAAGATCGATGTGCTTTGATTTTGAATGTTGAACTGAGTTGCACGAGATCGCAATAGCACTCCGATTGTCGCAGTACATCGGGATTCCGTCAAATACATAACCATAGTCTTTGAGTTGTGTTCTCATCCAAATGACTTGAGCACAACACGCCGACATGGCTACATATTCTGCTTCTGTTGAGGACAGCGATGTACAATCCTGCTTCTTCGATTGCCATGACACCAGTTTATCACCAAGAAATTGTAATGCTCCTGAAGTACTTTTCCTTGAATCTAAGCATTCTGCGTGATCAGCGTCTGAAAAAGCTATTAGTTCAAAACCAGAATCCTTCGGATACCAGATCCCCAAATTAATGGTTCCCTTGATGTATCGTAGGATTCTTTTAGCCTCAGAGAGGTGGGTTTCAGTTGGTCTCGACTGATAACGGGAGCAAAGATAGACGGCAAAAACAATATCAGGTCTGATAGCTGTTAGATACATGAGAGACCCAATGATACTACGGTATTTGGTAGGGTCTACCAATTTCCCATGTAAATCAGCGTCTAGCTTCTTGGTATGAGCCATTGGTGTGGCATAGGTGTCACAGTTTTGCATTCCAAATTTGTTTAACAATTCAAGGGCATATTTCGACTAACTCAAGAAAATACCACGGGGTGATTAATGAACTTGCATTCCTAGGAAGAATGTGAGTTCACCCATCATTGACATTTCAAAATGTTTTGTCATAAGTTTTGCAAAAGCATTTGAATATTTTAAATGTGTTGACCCAAAAATGATGTCATCCACATAGATTTGAACGATTAAGATGTGAGCCCCGTGATATTGTATAAAGAGTGTAGGGTCGACCGAACCTTTGGTAAAATTATTGGCAATCAGGAAGGATGATAACTTATCGTACCACGCCCGAGGGGCTTGTTTGAGACCGTAGAGAGCTTTCTTCAGTTTGTAGACATGATTCGGGAACTCTGGATCAATGAATCCTTCTAGCTGGCTAACATAGACCGTTTCTTTCAGTTGTCCATTGAGAAAAACAGTTTTGACATCCATCTGAAAGACCGTGATGTTCATCTGAGCCACAAATGCCAGAAAGATTCGAACAGCCTCAAGACGAGAAACCGGAGCGAATGATTCTTCAAAGTCAATACCCTCTTCCTGTCTATAACCCTTAGCCACCGGACATGACTTGTTTCTAATTACGGTTCCTTCAGCATCCAATTTGTTTTTCCAAATCCGTTTTAGACCAATGATGAAGACCCCTGTTGGTCTTTCAACCAGTTCCCATACTTCAAGACGTTTGAATTGGTTGAGTTCTTCTTGCATGGATTCAATCCAGTTGTCTTTTGTCATTGCGTCTTTAATGTTTTTAGGCTCAGATTGGCAGACAGTGAGAGCATAAATGCAACGTTCATCATCTGTGTGAAGACATTGTCTAGTTACGACTGGTTGATTCGGGTTACCAATAATATTCTCAAGAGGATGGTCTTTTGTCCAACGATGTGTAGAGGGTTGATGTTGGTATACATTGTGTAGATTTTGAGGATTCAAATGGCTTGTAGATGATTCCGCAACATCAGGTGCAGCAATTTCATTAGCAAACGGGCTAAAGAACGCATTTGGATAAAATCTGCAGGTGGGGGTACTTCATTAAGAACATCATCAGCTGGTTCAGCGTCGTTGGAAGCAGTTTGTTCAATTGTTGTTGTAGAGTCAACTGGTGGTGCTTCTTCAACAGTAGTTGTTGTAGCAGGTGTATCAGGTATAAGAGTAGTATCAGGTTGAGCAACGGAAACAATGAATACACCTGGAGCACGTTCATCAATGTCATCACTGAACAGTGGAGCAAATAGCTTTTCCATTTGTTGACAAGTAAGCTGAGGGCTTGGTTCAGCTAATGATGGGGTTTGAGGGAAGTTTAAACGGTTGTGACCGGGTTCCAACCTGTTATGCTCAGAAGCCATTTCAGTAAGCTCATCAAAATGAGCATGAATCATTTCCATAACCTACTTTGTACGACGATTCCAGATCCGGTAACCTTTAGAATTATCACAGTATCCAACAAAAACTCCAATGTCAGCTTTGGCTTTGAGCTTTCCAAAGTTATCACGATCATTATTTGGGTAGCAAAGAGATCCAAATACATGAAAGTGTTTGAGATTCGGTTTTCTGTTGTGGATAAGCTCAAACAGTGTTTTGTTGTGGCGTTTTGTAATCATTGAGCGATTCTGAGTGTAGCATGCAGTTGAGACAACTTCAACCCATAAGTAATCTGGAAGTTTAGCATTGATTAACATCGTTCTGGCAGCTTCAACTAACGTATGGTTTCGTCTTTCAACAACTCCGTATTGTTCTGGGGTAATTGCTATGGATGTTTGATGCTCGATTCCCACTTTCTCATAATATTCCCGAAGAGTTTGATTCACAAATTCAGTTCCTTTGTCTATTTGAATTTGTCTGACGGTGTTCCGGAGCTGAATTTGAATTTTCGTGAGAAAGGTGATGATCATCTGTGGAGCTTGGTCTTTACTTCGAAGAAAATAAACCCAAGTCCATCTTGAGTAGTCATCAACAATTACCAAGATGTAGCGTTTGCCATTAATCGTCTGCACGCGCTTCGGGCCACACAAATCCATGTGAAGAAGATGAAGCACATGCTGAGAGCTGTGTTCCACCTTTGAGGGAAAATGAGCACGAGTGCTTTATCCTTGTTCACAAGCTGAACATAGGTGATCTTTAGAATACCGGAATCTTGGGAGACCTTCAACAAGTTTGTGTCGAGCAAGGTATAGACTAGAATTGCATTGAGATTGTGTATAGACTAGAATTGCGAGAGCCAGACATAAGATCGTTTCCTTGTAGATCACGAATGAAATAAGTTTTCTCCCTAAAAGCAACTTCCAAATCTCCATCACAGAATTGACCGACTGAAAAGAGATTGTGACCAAGGCCTTCCACATAAAAAACCTTGCTAATTTCAATATTGCCATTGATATAATCTCTGTAGCCCATGATAGCTGCGAAGTGATCATTCCCGAATCTGACAGTGCCAATGAACTTTGCAATAAAGTATGATAACAGTTTAAGGTTGCTTGTCATATGTCGGGAACATCCGCTATCAACAATCCAAAGGATGATCTTTATCACCTGCATTACACACAGACGACACAGATGGAATAGAAGTAGATGTGGAACACGATGAGTTAGAGGGTTCCTCAGCAGTTATAGTAGAAATACACACATCAATGATTTTAGGCATCCATTTAAATCCTAGTGTATTATGTATCCATTTCTGCCATCTCCAACTAGTCTTAGCTTTAGTCTTAGTGAATGCACTAGGTGGTACTACATTCCTTGGAGGTGATACTGGAACTACAGGGACATCAATGCGTTTCTTAGAATCTAAGGAGGGCGGTTTACCAAGCACAGACTTAGAAGCATTAGTGGGCCTAGAAGTATTCCGATTCTTAGGATTCCTTAAACGAGACAAGATAGCTCTAGCAACACATTTGTCATGACAATCAGAAAGCATACTTTTATGACAAATAACACAAGAAGCATCAGACTGAATATCAAAAGTACTTAAAGGTTTAGCATTCGTTACAAAACTTTTTCCATTACATTTGTCAAACGCAATATCTAAAGTGGGTGCAACTGGAGTCTTATTCAAAGTCCTAGGGTGTTATTCTACTTCAGCATTCTTTATTGTTCTTTTCTTAGGTCGCAACTTCCTATTCTTCCTTGTATTGCTCCTAGGCTGTGAAGTGCGGACGTTGGGAAAAGAGGCAACTAGTCCTGTTTCAGTTGAGGGAAGCACATTAGTAACTTGTGTTTTGTTAGTAGGCAATCTGGGTTCACATTTGCTAAGTGTCACATGTGCAATTCTATTAATGATGCTAGGCTGAACTTGTTCATACTTTCCTAACATTTCCCTTAACTTAATGATAGTGTGCACCAAATCTTGATTTTCAGAACGAAGATTTCCAGCAAAATTCATGACTTCTTTAGTGTGTTCAAGATAATGATCAAGTTCGTTTGATGCTTCATCACGAGTCTGTTTGAGTAAATTAAATATGACACCATATTCCTTTTTCACTTTTACAAGTTCTTGTTCATATTTTGAGATTTGACATTTCAAAGACGCGTTTTGATCATCCAGTTGCTCAATTTTTGGATTAAACGTTTTGGATTGCAACTAATTGATTTTGTTTTGCAAAGCAATTTCATGATTTTGACAATCTTTTTGACACCATTGAAGATGATGTTTTGAATTTGAAAGCTCGTTTAACAGTCATTCGTTTTCAACTTTTAAAGACTCGATCTGATGCACCGTATCAGTATTCACAACAATATTAACAGAATCAACAGAATCAGCAGAGATATGATCAGATGCATATGGCAAAGAATGTAATAACACAACATTTTGGATATCAGCACAGATAACATCTTCCAAGAGTCGATCAACATCTTTTCTCAACAGTTTCTTTTTACGTTTAGTATTTGAAATCGATGTTTCTGTTTTCTCGAAAACTATTTTCATGAGACCAAGTTCCTTGTGAAAATTCCTTTCCCAATATAGTGCACAAGTTTTCAAATTTTTGACATTGGGTAAAATTCTTTTCTGAAGAATATCTCTATGTTCTCGCGCCATTGGCGATTGAAAATGTTGAACATTTATTTCAGAATGAAATTCAATCTCACGTTCCAAAATTTTGAGATCTGATAAGAAAGTGTCAAAATATTTGATAACGCGACAACTTTCGGCTTTAGTTTTTACTTCACTAAGTGAAGGTAAAGGACCATTAATTTGTGCACCATTGTGTTGGGGACTAACTTCAGAAACTGGTGTGATAACCAAAGGTTTGTTAGAAGTATCTTGTTGTGTGACAAAATTTACGGCTTTTGAATAGTTAAATGGTTTGTTATAAACGACATTTTCCATTTTTGACCGACTCTCATCATCAGCATCTAATTCCTCCATGCGATTATATTCAACAACAGTTATAATTGAATCATCAATTCTATGTTCTGCACTGTAAACTTCAGGATTTTGTTTGAATGCTCTGTGTGAAAACTTAGGTTTATAATCAGCAAGATTCAGTCCATATCCATTTGGATTTGGTTTGAAAGTAAACTTTTGAATCGTTGTGATTGATTCACCATGTTTATAAACAACAGTTTTAAACTCTTTGATTTTGTTTTGTAAGTCGACAATTTCCTCAAGATAGTTATCTATTCATTTCGTTGAATGCTTTTTGTACTCAGAGAACTGTTTTTGACAAGTTAACAACTCAGCCTTGGCTTTTTGAGTTTCCAAAGTAAGAGCGTTAATTTGTTGTTTATGTTCATGTTTCAGTTGTTCTATTTGAGACAACAAAGCATTCTTGGATGCGGCTAGATCACGTATCTGACGTTCTAATAATTTTTCGTTGTGATGAGATTTGGCAAAAGCGACTTCAAAAATTTCTTCACGTTTTTCTTGAGTTTTAAAAAAGTTGATTTGTCTAATTAAGCATTCGTTATCCCTAATTAACAGTGCATTTTTCTCTTTTAATTTCCTGCAAATTTCCAAACGAGATTCTTGGTCTTTAATTAAGGTCAAGAGGTCAATTTCTCTATTGGACAAAACCTCATTTTGTTCAACGTTAGTCTCAACATGATCATTATTTAGATCCTCAAATATAACCACGGAGTCAACTTGATTATCAATATTAACCATAAGGTCATCTTGATCATCAAATATAACTACGGGATCTATTTGATAATCATTGGAATGAGATGTGGATGGCTCATGTTGAACACTCTGATCCTTGTCGGATGGAGAAATTGGTGGAGATAGCAGATCAGTAATGAGTATATTTTGTTCCGGTACCTAAGACAAGCCATCAGTGTCATACCCTGGGCCTGTGTCACTCATGTGTAGAGCTTGCATATGTGCCATCAACATCACTGCTGCATTAGCCTGCAAGTCCTCCATATCATCATCAGAATCTGCATCTGCCATAAAGCTATGTTCCTTGTTGGTAAGAGTGCCACCAGCTTCATCCTTGAGAGCCAAGAGCAAAGCCTCTTTGTGATAAGCACTGCCTCTTGTCCTCGGCTTAGGACATGCATTAGCCAGATGACCCTTCTCATTACATTTATAACAACGAAGACCATTAACCCCATTCTGAGCATTCCCCTGTTCAACCACTTGAGCTCTCTGTTGTTGTGGAGCACCCTGGTTATTCCTGCCCATAGCATTAAACCCTTGACCACCTCCCATCTGACGACCATAACCACGATTCTAAACTTCAACGCGTCCATTGTTCACAACAGCTTGATTCCTTGTGTTTGATGAGGAACAAATGCGATTGTTGGATCAGTTTGTATATCGGCCGAAGGCTTTAGCAATCACAGCAAATCCTTGTTGCAATTCATCAAAAGCATCGGAGTCCTCATCAGCTTCACTGTAAAGTGCTTGAGCATTGTTGTTGTTGTATGGAACCAATTGAGTTTGTTGAGGTTGTTGCTGTGACGGATCATATTGTGTGATGGTTGTAGTGGGTTGAGGAGCAGGTTGAGGAGGAACACTAGTTTGAGCCCACAAAGCAAGTTGTTAATTGTCCGGAATTGACTGTGGAGCCGGGAGTCCACGGATAGCCCTTTCTTTGTCAATTTCTTTTTGGTGAGGCTTCAAATAGTCGTACAACAATTCGTATGTAGCATGATGAAGATTTTTAGCTTGACGGAGAAAAATGACATACTTCTCCCATTCTGGACCAAGACTACTTAGGAACTTAGTGTTGACAGCAATTCGTGACATGATGATATTGTATTTGTCCAAATCATTGATGATGTCTGAAAAGCGATGATGATATGACTCTAATGTCTCTCCTGGTTCAATCATGAAGTGTTCATAAGCCAAGTAGATTTTGGATTCCATGTCTTCCTGATTGAGTGTTGTGCCTTCCATAAGAAGATGAATATGTTCCCACATTGCTTTAGCAGTCTTTTGAGCATCAACACTTCGAAGGATCGGATTCGGTAATCCCAAAAGGATGTATTGCATTGCTAGTTCATCGGATTCAAAATGTAGAAGTTCATCACCTGTGAGGTCTGAGACGGTTGCAATGTTGGTGACAGCATCTCTTGGTGGATTGGCATTAGGATCTGCGGGTGTGACAATAGTAGGCATCTGAAATGGACCTTCCATAATGACCTTCTTTAAGAACTTTCCATGTGGCTTCTTTAGATCACAAAACCTAAAGAACCTTATCACCCATTGATCATAATTCCCGGGAATGAGAATTGGAGGTCTATCAAGTGAGCCAGCTTCATGAATTGATTGTTGGCTACTTAAGGCTTCACACATCTTGCCAAACCATGTTGGTTCCTTCATAGTACTCTTGGATGGATTTTGATTGTAGAAGTTTGTGTAAGGTTGTACTTGAAGACTAGGTGGTGGTTGAACCATTTGTGGTGGAATTGCACCAAGTTGTGGAGTATGTTGTTGATTAAATTGTTGTTGATAAATTTGTTGTTGATGATTAAATTGTTGATGTTGTGGACTTAGTTGTTGTTGTTGTTGATTATAAGTGTAAGGAAAATAGCTAGAGTATGGTGGTTGTGACATGTTGAGAACTTGTGTTGTTAAATGGATCTTTGTAGTCGAATGAACCGTTTGTTGAAACAGACAAAGACCTTGATAGATCTTGAGCTCGTGGATCGTTATGTATGCCTATGTAATCACAAGCACCATAAAAGACAATCTCTACAACTAATGTTTATCAGCGGAATATAAACACAAGTAAATAACTAAGAACTTCTTGATCCTCTATGGATCTTTATATTAACTAAAACTGAGTTTTTCCAATCGGTATATAAACCTTTCTAATGTGTTCCTTTTATAGATAAGGAACCCTAAACAATATCGCTAAACCGTTTTCCAAGAAACGTATAATCATAAAACTAAATAAGATATACACAATCACTTCCTAATAAAGCTCATGTATATCCACACTAAATAAACTAAACACGGAATAAACACTTCCGCAGAATCAAACTAATCACTATTATTCTTCAGCAGAATAAGTCTTCGGCAGAATCCACTTCACTTCAGTAGAAACACTTCGGCATTAAGTTCAGCATAATCAGACTTTCACATAATTCCCAACAATCCTCCCCTAAACTGGAATTTGACTTGTTAAGTTCCAGTTTCTTGATAGATCTCACAGCACCAGAGGATTGGACACGAACAACAGCAACAGCAAAGAATCCAAAGAACATCTCTATGATGAAGAAACTCTGAAACACCATATCTTTGCAGCAACAAATGACAAAAGGTACATCAAAACAGATTAGTTTCATACTATTCTCATCACATCCAGGTGTGTGAACTCCTGTGAGAGGTGAATCATTGAAAATAAATGGATTTGATGTCTCTTTACCAATAGCCATCACTACTGGAGTAGCCATATGTTTCAGTTCGTAAACTATGGTACACTGATAACCATCTGATTTATGGGCAAACCAGCAACCATATAAACGGATTTGAAATGTCTTTACCTGTAGCCGTTTGCTCAGGACTAGTCAATTCTTAGGATTGGTGAATTGAGAACCAAATATGGATTCAGTTGTCGTTACCACATGCCATATACATGTGGACTAGCCAATTCTTGGATTCCAAAAAGGAATAGACCATGGTGAATTGATGACCATACAACTCTCAGCAGTTAAGCATGGGTGGTTGCAAACCCTATGATTTTGAGCAAACCATTACAGCTATCAACAGATTTGATGTGTCTTTACCAAAGCTGTACCCTTTGGACTAGCTAACTCTTTGACATACCCAAAGTATATCAGGTGAGTCAATAACCAGAAATTATACAACAAACCTGCAAGAAAAGTTAGATAAAACCAAAAACATTTTTTTTTTTTTTTTTTTTTTTTTTTTTTTTTTTTTAACTAAGAAAGAAAACAAATATTACAAAATATTAGAAAATATTACAATCAAGATGAACCTTTATGTGATAGAAGTTGATTCTTAATCAAACCAACACATTGAGTAGCATGAAGGTCATCATTGCCAACCGGATTAGGAGGCACTTCCAACTTGTGTCTCAGCAATCTTTCCATAAAAATATCAGATAAAGGATAAAGCCTATCTGATAGCATACACAAAATCATCCCACATGTAGTCTGAACTACATGAACACAAGGCAGAGGATAAAAGCGCCAACTCTCAATCTCCCATTTATGAGAATTCTTCCAAATAGAATACCCTTTACCATGTGGAGAATCAGAATCAAACATAACCTGAAGATCACCCAACAAATATAAACCAGAACCAGTTACTGAATGAAACTTATAATACTGAATGACATGTTCATACAGCATCTTCAAATCATGTCGATTTACCAAATGAAGAATATCCTTCAAGAAGTTAAACTCAATAACAGTTTTATCCAGCCTATACACTGTGTTAAGCTTACCAGCTGTCCAATTAACCAAAACCACATGAGTACCTTCAGGAAAAGCTTCAATAGATCCAACCTCAATAAATGTAGATTCATCAGCACTAAGATCTAAAGGAGTATTCCTAGAATCATGTTTCTTAGCCAATCTATCCGAACTTCTTATAACCAAACTCTGCTTTCCCATATCAGCAATGTTATCAGTATCAAGTTGTAGATCAGTTTCCTGAATCAGAGAATCACTTAACTCCACACTTGAAAACATTTCAGAAGAAACCAAAGAAGATTCAGCAGAAACATCCTTATCAGAAGATGAAAGTGTTGAGAAACCAAGTGTATCTGCTGAAGATTCTGATGAATCCTATAATGAGGGAACATCTTACTCCCAACCCTCAGCACCTAGGCCTCAACGAAGGCCACGGGCCAAAAATCCCCCACTCCCTATGGGAAGAAAGGTGGTGCTTGGTCTCTTTGCATCATGTTTTGGTGCATCATCACATATCGTATCCGAATTGTGTCACATATCCGACCTATTTTGACAATAACTCAAATTGAAGAACTTCCTATAAGAAGTAAACC